>RDPX01000355.1:587823-634865 GCA_003991215.1 Morbakka virulenta | reverse complement strand
TCTCTCTCTCTCTCTCTCTCTCTCTCTCTCTCTCTCTCTCTCTCTCTCTCTCTCTCTCTCTCTCTCTCTCTCTCTCTCTCTCTCTCTCTCTCTCTCTCTCTCTCTCTCTCTCTCTCTCTCTCTCTCTCTCTCTCTCTCTCTCTCTCTCTCTCTCTCTCTCTCTCTCTCTCTCTCTCTCTCTCTCTCTCTCTCTCTCAATCCCGAAGAATGAGCTATAAACATTGTTTTGTCTGTCAATAATCAATAAAGAAGGAATTTTGAATATGATTGGATACAGTTATTCTGCCTATTGCTCTACATCTATCATAATTTTTACATTTATTTATCAAGTTCTGCTTGACAATTCCAATGAAATTGCCGGGAGAGAAATTAAAAAGAACAACATTTGTCTTCATTAAAAAAATGAATTGCAAATGACCTGTAGTAAATGCAGTACATTTTGCTTTTGGTACAACCTCGAAAAGATGATAGATGGAAAAAAGATTTCTACAATTCTCTAAATATTATGTTTTCAAAATCAACTGATGCTTAAATTTTTAAAAGAATGGTTACCAGAAACTAATTTTAGGCTCAGTATATACTAACCTTACTTTGCTGAAAATTTCTATCAAATTTTTCTCAACTCGTTTGACGTATTTCGATCCCACTGGAATAAACAAACAAACATGAAGAATGGAAAAAATAACAAAAAATAACACTGATAAAAGCAGGTACCTTCTTTTGAACAGTAAATAAAATTGTAAGGAATTTTTGAAAAGAGGTACAATATCTTTCACCGAAATTTTTCACAAGCGGACCATAAGAAGAGGCTTGAAAAAAGTAACAAGACTGAACATTCGTGCTAAAGGCGTTCTTGAAAATAACACATCAAAGCGATGAAATAAACCAAGTGGCATTTTAAATATTTTAAAATGAAGAAAATTTCAATTTTTTAACTTTCTTGAAAAATCGATTCAATAATGATTTCTTCATGTGTAGAATGTAAAAATAAGAATATTTTTTTGCGTTATTGGTAGGGTTTGACACTCCGTTGTGCTAGGTATTAATTAAACAAGGACGATAAGCTAGAGATAAGCTTTTGTTCACGACTTAATTTTTTGTCGTAAGGTGTAATCTTGTTATTAATACTTTTTTCCATTTGCTGAGTTACTATTGTTATTACTGCAGAAATGTTAACCACAAATCTTGCATCGTCTGCTACTGGTAATCCTAGACACAGAACGTAACCTGCATGTCTGCTGTATAATTCAGTAGCTATGAAATGAGATTTTTTGCCTCCTGGTGTTAAAATATTCCCTTTTCATCACATTTACGTCAATTAGCACAGCAAAGATTCTACCAGTTACGAATCCATAAAATATTTTGTTGATGCTACCTTTGTTTCTACATGAAAAATACACAGATGTGAAACTTGAAACAGTACAAAAATGTGGATATTCCCGAAGTTTAAACATTTGGCTCTGTAAATTACAATTGTTGAGCACTCTCTGGAATATATGCAAACAATCTTTGTATGTATGTATGTATGTATGTATGTATGTATGTATGTATGTATGTGTGTGTGTTTATGTACACACATGTAATCTTCTTACAAAGCGTCCCATGTAATTAGGTCATTAAAGTAATATTTCGTTTTTCACCTTTTTCAAATTTTCATCTGAATATTTGCATGTAATACAAACAGAAATATATTTTAGCTATTAGCACTACCTGGTCTTTTGTAAAACCTATGTATTTTTCTCTCAATTCATAATGCTTACTTCAAGATTACCCTTTTAACAACTGGTCGCAAAACTTCAATTTTTTAAAGTTAAAAGGGAACAATCTACATTGTCACACAATCTTTGGTTAAAAAGCAAGTTTTATTTGTATTTGATTATATTGTGATTTCAAAAAGTATTAAATAAAATACGAAAATGGTGATTTATCTTTTTAAAAAAATTTTGTGAGACGTATGTGAATGTTTAAGGCTTTGTCTTCATTAATAAAGAGATAGATACCATACATACCTGTTGTGAGATATTATTGTGAAAATATCCTGAACAAAATGCATCACTCTATTTCTCAGCATATCAGTTTGAGAAGATCCTTTGATCAGAAGCTATACTGCTATTAAGGGTTTTGGAGAACCACTTCCAAAGATGTCACCATCTTTTTTTCAAATGCTTTATTTCATAAAAGATGTCAACACTTCAACAAAAGCTAAGGGTACTGACTTGACGTAAAGATGCTAAAATATTGAGTGTCAGCATACAAAATGAGATGGGGTCCATGAAAATAAGCTCTAAGGAAATTATTGTTGAATTGATCATTACTTTAACATAATAATCGGAGATTAATTGGACTTTTATTGTAGGCTTCTTTCTCTTCGAAGCCGGCATCTAATCAAATTTTTAAATAAAGCTTTCTTTAATGAAATAGGATTTTCCAGTATATGTACAATACCTTCTGGGCCTAATAAAATCAACACTATGCACGATACAAAGACAATCAACAACGTCTTAAGGATAGCTATAGGACTTTATCATGAAATGCGAAAGATACTTTAATTATGACTTCTACTTAGATAAAATGGAAAGAAACTTCAGCATCTTGAGTACCAATTTAGTAAGTAAAATTAAAGGAGATGATTTGAAGATAAAAACAGAAATGGGCTGATAAAAGAGTTCCACTTACTAGGGGTAGACCAGTGAGTATAGGTTTCATGGACATATAATGTTCCAATTGAGACGGTGTTGCTTTTTACCAGGGGCGGGTGGTGGTAAGGATTGTTTTTAGCTGAGCCATTGACGTTGTAATCCCATTCGAGTTATTTTTAAAACACACGCTTTTATTGCTTAATCATTTTCTCAAGATCCCTCTTTTTGGGTATTTTAACAAGGTTTACCCAGCTGGATCCCGGGCTTATATGGAAGACTTCTCTTATAAAGCAGAAAAAGCTCAATAAATCAGTTTTCGCACTGCATATGGTAATAAGAGCAAGCATTTGCAGTGATTGGACTCCACTTTCATACAAAATATATTTTCATTAGTTTTATTTTATAATCACTTCCTTACTACCCTCTGTAATTCTCATTCTAACAGTTCTATTTTATGCAAACTTAAGGAATTTAAACTATTTTTCCCGTTTATTTTACATCTTTAAAATTATTTCCAAATTGTTTCTTATTCACATTGTTATAGCTACATATAACAAGCAAAGGAAGCCAATGAATCACGATAATGTGAGACGTACCTGACACATTCTAAGAATTTGGTGCCACGCTAAAGTTCCCATCACCTAGCTCAAACAGTATTAGCCAGCATGTTTACTCTACTCAGATAGCACCAACTCCAATATATAAATAACGATCACTAAATTCAGGGTGAGCACACTCTTCAATACACTCGGTATGGAAATGTGGTCTTTCGGACTAAAGCCACTGGAACGGTACAGCAGATAATTATCGACCAATCAGCATCCTCCCTGCGCTATCCAAAATTTTCGAAAGTGTCCACAAGCAACTCATGGACCATTTTGAAGAGAACAATTTATTATGAGAAAAACAATTCGGTTTCCACCGTCATCGTTCAACTGAGCACGCAACCGCATTCTTTACTGATGAGGTCCGACAATCAATGGATGAGGGACAGTTTACTGATGCAGTATTTATTGATCTTAGTAAAGTATTCAATACGATTGACCACGGATCAATCATTAATAAATTTGCATCATATGATATCTCAGGAATCGAACGTGAATGGCTGACCAGTTACCTCTTTGCGAGAAATCAGCAGGTTTCCTATCAAAATGTAACATCAAAACCCTACTCAATCTTCTATGGCGTACCACAAATATCTGTTTTTACTACACTTTAACGATCTCACGAGCGCAGGTGATAATTGGAAATGTTGAGAAGATAACTGAAATCGAATCAACCAACAACAAGAAGTTATGTACATTTGTCCACAAGTGTCTTTATTCTGATGAAGTGTTTGGTGAATTCAACGAATACTATAAATAGAGGCAAACTGGCATTAACACCAGAAATAACGGAAATATTCTTGAAATACCGAAAATAAAACTAGAAATAGCAAGAAAATCCTTATACTATCAGAGAGCAATTGTTTTCAATGAGTTCCCCGTCAATCTAAGAAAAGAAAATAATTTTAGAATTTTCAAACAAGATTTAGTCAGAACATATTACCCGACCAGGAAGTTTCATAGATATCCTAGAAGACATCCTAAATTATCTAGGATCTCTAGGGTATATTTGACACTTTGTATACCTAAGGGATGTGATGGTCTCATTAATGCGATTCAGATTGAACTTACCACGAAGTCTACGTGATATCCCAGAAACGTCCTACCATTGCCTGGGGCTTCTCTGACACTTAATTCTACGTGATGCAGTTTTAGCCATTATTCATTAATGTCTCTTTGCATCCCTAATTCTGGAAGTGAGCTTTAAACAGTATATTTTAGTTTTTCCTGCGAATCGAAGCTTTTTTAGTTTTCTTTTTGATTTTTAGCAATTTTTAACTAATAAATAACTGGTTGTTTTGTTTTTATTTAAACAGGACATCTGTGATAACAGTACATATATGTCTGTCTGTGTTGGTGCCCTGTCATTTCATGACGTTGGCGATCATGGCTTTCCAACGTTTTCTGTCTTTTGTGGCTTTCAGCAGTTCTACTTCTGTAATCTTGGCTGCTCTCCCCGCCGAATCCTCTTTCTTCATCCAACTGCTTACGCTATTTAAGAATGTTGTTCTCTGACGCCCTCTACTTCTGCTGCCTTCTATTTTTCCTGTGATGGTGAGATTCTCCAACTTTTCTTTTCTCATAATGTGGCCAAAGAATTCCAGTTGTCGCTTTCGAATTTCCTTCATCAACGTTCTTCCTCTCCCTATTCTCTGCAGGACTTCCTCGTTCGTAACCATCTTTGTCCATGATATTTTTAACATTCTTCCATAAAATCACATTTCTGATGCCTCTAACTTTTTCTCTATTGCGGCTGAAATTGTCCAGCATTCACTACCGTACAATAAGGTTGACAACACGTAGCATTCTAAAATTCGTATCTTTGTAGCTATTGACAATTGTCGTTCTTTTAAGATTTTTGAAAGGTTTTCGAACGTAGTTTTTGCAATTCCTATCCTTCTTTTGATCTCTTTGTCACTTTTGCCATCTGCTGTTAACACGCTTCCTAGGTATTTGAAGTTTTCAATTTGTTTGATGGTGCTGTTGCCAACTTTAGAGAGCATTTTGGAATAATTGCTTTTTTACTAACTACAAGGCACTCTGTTTTCTTACAATTAATAGTTAGACCTTTTGCTTATATATATGTATTCTATGTGTATATATGATATGACTGTAGATACATCATGTAAAAAATTAGTATACAATAATAGCTGTGTTAAAGTGAGGTAGTCAAACATAACTTCAAAGTCATGTGAAGGGTTTGGCCTTTGACCCTTCAAAATGGAAACATCTTAAAGAAAGGGAAGAGAAGCTGACATACGATGTATCAAAGAGGCATATCTGCCCAAAGCAGAGCAGGAACTCAAACAACCCAGAGATTAATAAGAAATATGACCAGTACACGGGAGAGTGTTCCTGGAGCAAAGCACAAGAAACGGCGTTTTAGAGACCACTAGCATGCTTTGATCAAGACCACTAACATGCTATGATCCAGACCACTATGATTAACTCTTACCGATGAAGGACTTCAATTTGTCTTTTATAATTGAAATCAGGGAGTTCAATCTAAAACAACACTTTTTTCGTCTCTGAAAAAAATAGTTTTTATCTCCCAGCAAAGGTTTAAATCCTGATTAACCCAAACGGTTATTTTTCTCATTTGTTTTTTCTTTTCTTTATGCTTTCCTATCATTTTAATTAATTAAAATTATCTTCGAAAACAGGTACACAATCAGTAATATGCCACTTACAATGAATAAACCATTTGGGCTCAGTACGTCCAGTGACGATGCCAGCTTTCGAACCTCGAAAGTTGTGCGTGGTAATTTGCTGATTTAACCACTCTGCCACCACCTCACTATATTATGGAAAAATCCATGTATTTTGAAAGTATGACTATAGAGCACAAATATTAGCTTTGTTAACTTGACAACAGGCAGAAACCAAACGAAAAAGAAATAGGATGGAAAAAATGAGATGATTAGGAAGTAGGAAAAGGAAAGGTAGAAGAAAAAGGAGAAGAAAAATACAGAAAGAAGGAAAGAGGAAAAGACAAGAAGAAGAAGGAGAAGGAGAATAGAAAGAATAATTAGAAGGAAAATTTATCATTTCCGTTTTCAGTAAAATAAATAATTGTGTTTAATGATTTTTATACATGATAAAACTGTAATTATCAATATTTTCTTTCTAAATCTTATAGATCTGTTTACCTCTGCTTGGAACTACCTACTTATTTGAGCTAGCAAAGCACAAAGAATTAAATTAATATTTTATCAGCGAAAAAAGAAGACCTTATTTGTTATAGGATTCAGTTAAATTAAAGTTTGACGAAGAAAGAAAAATTGATATAAGAATATTATCCACAAGTAAATTTTGTCTGGATTTGCTTTTATGGAAGGACGATTCAGTATTTTTAAAAAACTAATTTGACTTATTTTGTTGTTCATGGTTAAGGTATATATATTTTGAACAACAGAATTGTAAAGAAGTAATTACAATTTGTTAAAATACCCAAACAAGTGTACCCAAACAAAAATTCTATTTTTGTAAGAATAAAACAAATTTTGTTGAACACAGACAAAGACAGAGAGAGATAGACAGACAGACAGACGGACAGCAGACAGCAGGGAGAGAGATAGACAGACAGACAGCAGACAGCAGACTGCAGATTTGCAGCAAATGTGTATTCTTCGTCAATATTTTTTGTGGTGAAAAATTTAGTTGTATGTAGACTCTTTTTAAAAATTTTAAATTAATTTAGTTTGTAAAAGTCCATTACAAAATGTAAGTACATGTTTTTCATCTTGTTTTGAATAAAATCAAAATCTTTGATAAAATAACAGAGAAAAAACAAAATAATATAATAGAAAAATTTCAGTTTGAATTTTCTTTGTATATATGATATCATGGCTGCGTCAGATTTGGAAGACAATCATATTAAGTAAATAAACTTGATGATCAAAGTTGATAATCAAAAATTTGGGAATTGAAAATTATTTCAGGCACAGAGCCAGGTGTATCATTCTTGAGGTTAATTCTCATAAACAAATTGCTCATTTTCTTAGCATATTTGTCAATTTACGCTGTTGGATGGAAAACATCATAAGATATCAAGTTGTTGTTTGAAAGGAGCTTATGGGCGCTGTTCTGTTATTCAATTGTAATGACAATCGTTCAATTGGGCCCTCAGCAAAGCTAATCTAAATAGTTTTCCTTTATTTGTGATAAAAGATGGAAACGAAATACATCGATGTCACTATCGAGAAAACACTACACCCACTTATATTCGTAGTAAAGATGTCTTCGTCTGATAAACAATATTTAATATGGATTGACAATGAAGGAGTGTTATCATCAGGAGAAAAAAATCGAGTTTTGTTATAGAATATCATGTCCCATTTTCATGCTCTTTCCTCATAATAATGTGAAAAGGTTAAGTTAAGATAGATGACTTTGATCTCTTTCAACCTGAAAAACGTATCAGAAACTTGTTTTTTGGAAACGTAACAAATGTTTAAAAAAATCCAATGTTTTCCTTAAAATTAAGAAAACCTGATGATCACAAAGACATTTTTTAAGTCCTGAATGAAAATAAATATATAGTCATATTTTAATTGAAGCTGTTTGATGATTATGGTAATTTAATAAAAATCATCATCATTTGATGATTACAAGTATTTTGTAATTATAGTTTTTTTGGTAATTTTGATAATTTTGCGATCCATAATGCGGTAAATTGTCATTTTAACCAGTCAACCTTGTTGTTAAGAAGAGTCCATAAATATACCTGCCTTATTATTATTTTTTATTATTTTCTTATTGTTAAGAAAACTATTGAGAAAATATTGCATAAGCCAGAACAGGTACAGAAGGAAGAAGAATAGGTAGAACAGGAAAAGAAAATTATATCCATGCAATACAGAGGGAAGGTAACGGAGGAGTTAGAATGAGCGCTAAAACGAATTAACGCTCCAGTAAAAACAGTGCATTCAGAAAGATCAAAACATCTTTACCATCTCTTAAACCTACTGTGAAAAAAACTCTAAAAAATGGTCTCGTTTATTAAATTAACTGTTTGCGATGCACATCGTGTAATCGCGGTCATACGACTAGACATCTAATGACCCGTATCAAGGAGCATAAACGTATAACGACACCAGTTGGAAATCACTTTGGTGTATGTAATTGTTGATATATATATATATATATATATATATATTGGTCTTTTAGTCTTCCGTTGGTCCTTCTTACCATGATGATGGTTAATTGGGGTTTCTCTAATAATATCAGATTGGAAATTAAATGTAAAGAACAAAGCAGATTTCTTGGTTTTGTTTGTTTTTGGGGTTTTTTTTCAATTGCATAGCATCAATCCAGTTGGCTGTGGAGGCTTACCATCAAACCATACCTATAGCAGGTATCGGTATTCACTAAAGTTGCCAGACTTATTTATAGCAGAACATTTCCTAGCATCTTGATTATCGGCTGGCTGCAAAAACACCAAAGAATCGATATCTTCTAAATGTTAATCATAATTTTAGTCACTCGGTTTCGCAGGTGGTCGGGAGGATACAATATTTTTTGAAAGAAAATCCGAAACTCGTTGTTTTTAAAGGTGTTATTCAGTTCTGAATGTCTAGACATGCTAATGTTACCAAATCATTTAAAAGAACAGTTGTAAAGAATAAATTATTTGTACTGGGTAGCGATTGAGTGTTGGGCAGTAACTTTTCCATTGAGTAAGGACAGCTTTATGGACGAAAGGACTTTGATGATAATAATAGAATGTTGTATTGGAAAGCGAAATGAACAAGTTAACATAGAAATAATCAGAGCTAAAAGATTAAAAGGGCTTTAAAGAAGAACAGGTTGCAAGTACAGTTCAACTTATAAACTCCTAAATTAATTTTTGACTAAAATTTTAAGTCATATTAGACCGATTAGACATAAATATTCATTAAAACAAATACAGAGAAACCGTGCCATTCACAACTTTTCTCGACAAACAAGAAAGTAATGTTTGATAATGATAATGATAATGATCTCAACGTAAAGTCATTTTTATGAGAGAGTTTTTACTTCGGACGTTGGTTTAAATCTCCGAGGTTAGGTGTCGGCACTTTTTGTGTCTAAGTAGTGAATAAGTAGTATAAATTACTCTAGTACCTCTTACAAACTTTATTGACTATGGAAATTTCCATAACCGTGAATATCTCTTTGACTTCGCTAGCTTCGATCGCTGAGACAGCATTATTAGCTTTGATAGTTAAGGTAGATTTGTTGTATTTTCATTTTATGATAAGTTGACTTTCTCATCCTCTATACATGTTAGACTAATGATAGTAATAATAATAATAATAATAGCATATATTTTTCCATGTTATCACTTAATACAATTGTATGCCGTGTATACATTACATCATTACCCTAAGAAATACCACTCACTATCAAGGCATGGTATCAGGGACGCACAGAGTAACGTAGTCACCAATAAAGGAGGGGAGGCTGATCCCATGTCTTACTACGTTGACAGAATATGTAATATGTGGTTCGAATTACCACAAATATGATCTTCTTTATGATATATGAGATTTCGCTTTTATCGTAACTTATATCCGTTAACATCTTCGCTACCGAATGTTTACTCTTTCCGATTGCTCCTATCGCACCAATGCTTAAATTGACAAATATAACTTTTTGATAATTTTTGCCTAGAAATCTTAGCAGAAATTCATATTTTTCTGATTTACGTTTCGAATTCACTTCAATATTTGTTTCAAAGCCGATTGTAAGTTCTAGAATATAAATCTTTCCTTTATCAATTACTAACAGATCAGGGCGATATGTATCTCCGGTAATAATCGATGGAGAATTGTAATTATCAATATCACAGTAAACTTTTGCATTTTTCTTATTCGAAGATATGAAGTTTGCAATATTTTTTAAAACCGAGTCATGCCTCCAATTATAACGTTTTTCGTTCAACGCTGTATTACATCCTCCAATAACATGCCCGAGAGTTTCTGTAGCATTACATAAGGAACAGGCAGATGATTCTCTTTGTCCCCATTTTAGCATATTTGAAGCGTTGGCGAGGGTGTTGTTTAAATACCGGATTGTGAATGAGTAGATATTATTGGGTAACGTAGAAAGCGCTTTGTGCCAGTGACTGGTAAATGCGTTGTCTGCATAGGCTGTGATTGATTTGATTATTAACCCTTGCGAAGTCAGTGTATCGATTTTTTTCTCGTTAGAATTTCTAATATCCTTGATTGCCTCTCTAGTTGTTTTGTACTGATCATACGTGATGTTTTGACCGGTGGTCGCATTGTATATTTCAACAATGTCCCTGCTCTTAGAAGACTTGAGTTTGTTTCTAAATGATACTCGACACTGAATGAAACGATCAGATATGAGTGTTAAACCGAGATCAAACTTACGTTTGGTACGGCGAAGAAGGCGTGTTGATCCAGAAATAGGTATTTCCAACCAAATCCGTATAAACTTTGAAACAACGTTATCGAGGTTTTCCTTAACCCAACTTGTTTCTATGTCAGCAACAGTCAAGTGCCAGCTAATTTTTGAAAGTAGATATCTTTGGTACAAAATTACTTTATTTCTGGGGTGGAGCGGGAGACCATTTATAGTCCTGAGAATGTCTTCAGTTTTTGACATAATAATAATAATAATAATAATAATAATAATAATAATAATAATAATAATAATAATAATAATAATAATAATAATAATAATAATGATGATAATAATAATGATGATAATAATAGTAATATGAAATGATTGAAAGCCGGCTGGTCGAGGAAAGAAACTGAAGACTTGTTGAACCTCAAGATCAGGCCCAACCTACAAGGAATTACAAAGTGAAGGTCATGAACGAACCAGGAACATCAAAGTGTGGAATGTGTAAAACGAGGGATGAGACGGTGATGCACATCCTCAGTGAGTTTGAGAAGCTAGCCCAACTCGAGTATTAAAAAAGACACGACTGAATTCCTTCTATCGTTCATTGAGAGCTGTGCAAAGCCAATGGTTTGAAGCACAACAAGAAATGGTACGATCACTCTGCAGAGCCAGTGTTGGAGAACGCTGATGTTAAAATACTCTGGAATTTTAACATCTACTGTGATAGAGTAATAGGGTCACGGAGGCCAGATATAGTTGTTGTCGTCAAGAAGAATGCTGAAACAAGAAATATTGACATTGCTGTGCCAGGGGATTTCAGAGTAAAGGAGCAAGAGAAGATCGTCAAGTATCAAAATTTAGTTGTGAAAGTAAGCAGAAATTGGAAGACGAGAGCTATTGTGATTCCTATAGTGATTCGAGCTCTCGTAGCTAACTATCGTCTATCTACTCATAAGCGTTGAAGATACTCTTAATCATTCCGTTATTAGCCTAAAAAGGTATGTCGAAGTCAGCAAGGAAAAGCTGTTAGTTGCAGCTAGTAGTCATGCTGAGAATAAGGATGCTGAAACAGAAAGGAAGTTTAAGAGAAGGAACAGACAAGAAAGGAAAACGAACTGGAAAGAGAAAGTGTTGCATGGCCAGTTTATCAGTTAGACTAAAAATGTGGCAAAAATACTTCAATAGTTGTGTCTGTAAGAAATAGACATGACGAGAGAAACCGACGTCATCATTATGAAACCACAAGAACAGACCAGATATCGTTATTAAAGACAAATTGAATAAAACGTGTCAATTGATTGACAAGAGTTTTCCATCAGACAACAACATATCGGCGAAAGAATTTAAAAAACTAAACATATACAAAGACTTGGAAATTGAAGTATCATGAATGTGGTAAATGAAGACGAAAACAATTCCTGTCATTGTGGAGGCACTTGGTAGGATCAAAAAAGGAACTGAGGTCGATGAGTATGCAACTCAGTTAAATTCTTCCCACGACAAAAACCTGCGTGGTCATCAAGAAGGGCAAGCTCCCAACCCTGAACCAGCAGGATCACTAACTATAGATAACATAAAGAAAGAAACGAAAGAAATGGAACAGGGAAAGGTACAAGGGAGGTATATACTGTTTTTATCTTGCATTTGAAAGACCTCACAGTAAAAACACTAGGGATACTTATTTGATATGGTAGCAAAACAACGAAAACGACAAATTTGACATTCTTGATGCAAATAAATTAGCCAATGTCAGACGGTATATCCTTAGTGACAAAACTGCTGACCAATATTGAATAGGCTCATATTAAGGAGAAAGTTAAGAGAGATGTTGATTCAAGTAATGTCGATTCTTTAGTGAACAAAGGTTTAGGTAAGAATTTAGAACTAGGTAGAGGCGAATCTGAGGTTGAAGTTAATGGTGCAGGTAGGAGGGATAAAAATGGAGATGAATGAGTAGTTGATGGAGAAGGACGTCTTGGTGAAGATGCATAACAGGAGGCTAGGCGTAAGGAAAATGATAACGAAAACAAAATCAACCAGGCAAAGGTTATGCCTATGAAACAAGAAATTTTAGAACGGCCCTCAATACAGTACAATACACTGGCATGCACGCAGAGAAACCTCTTATAACGATTAGACTAAGCCCTAACTACAAAGAGATGCTTCGATTAGAAAACGAAGAGTGAAAGCAACTTTGAGAAAAAATAGACCCCAACCTTACTACTACTTCTTTTTCTTCTTTAGGTGCCATATCCGCCGCCAACATGGGCCATCATCTCTCCGCACGCTTTTCTATCTCTTATTACTTGTAGAAATTCAACGCTAGTATGGAAGATGCCATACTCCACCAGGCGTTCTATCACATTGCTCATCCACATGATGCTCCTCCTGCCCCTTTTCTGTTTTTCTTCTATCTTCCCTGTTATTGCAACCTTTTCCAGACCTTCCTTTCTTATAAAGTGTCCTAAGACACTCAGCTGTTGTGCGAGAATTTATTTTATTAGGTGCCGCTTTACCTGGGGTCTTATTAGGTGCCGCTTTACGGTGGAACAACAACGATTGAAATGTTGAAGGGGTGTCCATGCAACTTAAACAACTCTTTTACTCAATGGCAAGTATCTCATGAGGCATTTACCCATCTCCTCGTCTAGAAGAAGGCCTACTCCCTTTACCTATTTCTCGCCACCAGCATAGATTGCTTTAAAGTCGAAGATAAAAAATTGAACACTCTTTGTCCGTCTTGTCTCAGAGAGCCCTAAATCTGATACTGAACCTCTTTATCTCTTGGCTGAGGTATCCTAGTTTCTAGTCCTGATGTAAAATTTTCACATTTCATGCCCCAATGAGGAATGTCGATCCGTTCCGAACAGTTGCTTGATGACGGTCGGGTCTTACCTGATGCCCTTGAGACTCCCTACTGGGTGAGAGATTCCTTTGCGGATTGAAATCTGGAATACCATTAACGCCATTCCTCGGATGATTCTGATTGTGGCGATCCATGATTGTTATTGGAGAAAATTTTTGGTGAAGTGATTCTCCTTTTCCTTCTTCATCGCAGTTTGCACACCAGTACTGGGACCATCAATCTGCCTTACAGATCCCCGAATAAAAGCCTTTGTCCAGTTAGTTGGATCACTCGCCTCATTCTCATACCGCATCACTGCTGCCTGACGCAGGGCATAGCCAGGTTTATTGAAAGGCGGTCTGTATTAATCTTCTGCACAGCATTTCAGCTGGGAAATGTCGTTTTTATTACAATGCCTTCTTCAGTGTTGGGGTTCCCTTTTAATCGCCTTTTACGACGCGTCATTGAACCAATTAATTTATGCAACATCAAAACTAATATAATTTCAATGTGGTGTCAAACTGAAAAGAAAAAGAAATCATTAAAACTGAGATAGAAGTAGAAGACAGTCCTTCAGAAGAAGAGGTACATGACGTTTGGAAAATATTAGTGTGTATGAAATCAGTAGAGCACTTAAAAAGTCACATCAATGGAAATAGCCAGGCGTGGATCAAGTTTTACAATTTTTGATTAGATACTTTGTATTCTATGCATTCGGAACCTGCTCAATGTCTAAATAAATTAGTTTCAGAGCCTGAGTCAGAATGGTTTTATCTTGATATAACTAACTTGCTTCCGAAAAAAAATAATACTGTGCTACATCTGATATGTCAGGCTGAGCTACATCTCAACCTGATATATCAGATTTGATAGAATAATTGTCAATATCTAGTAGAAGTAGGCTTACATCAACGTCCTACTCGGAATGCCTTGATGTAATTCACGATTTATTGCTATTATCATCATCTTTGTCGTCATTAATATTCAATAAAATATATTTTCAAAGTTCATATGAATAAATCGTGACTCAAGAGTGATGTAATATTTTTTGTTAATAAAAATGGTTTCCATGAGATAATGGGCAATTAATTATATTTCACTGGTTTAGCATCATCATCAGCAATTGATAATTATCGATAAATCTTGTTTATTTCTATGAAGAAAAGAAAAGAACAAGTGTACTAAATATATAAATGATAAAAAATACAGATCAACGACAGTGTGTGACCAATCATATTTGTTACAACATGATGGTTACTTTTCGGGTTTTTAACATTTCCTTCACGTTAATTTGGTATTTATTGTTCTTTCACGCAATATCAAAGACTTGCTGGTGGTCTCGATGACACACAATAACACATAAGATTGGTCTGTGGGCTTCAAATGTTTGTATTTCCAAAAAAAGTGAACCCTAATTCTGGAATGAAATGTTCATTCTTCCCAGATTTTTTGGTGCGAAGCTCAAGTTGGTCTTATCTCATCATTACTTCCAAAGGAGGTTATTGATAATCTTGAAACTAAAGTGGGTCATGTTGAAACCCTCGTAGCATTACAAGCTAGTGCCACTTACATTATCTCAATGACTGCTACCTATCAATGATGATTGCTAAACAGAGAAAACACCAGATCAAGATTAAACATCCCTTTCAACAACCAGCCACTTCCAACTGTAATTCACAATTCAACTACTTAATATGTGAGAGCCAGTGTGGCCCACTTAGCACAAGTGGTCAGAGAAATGGCAAAGCATGGTTGGGTAGAATTAAAAGCGGCTCTTTTAAAAGACATTGTTGCACCTCTGATTCCTGGTTGATTAAGAGATAGGAGGCCCTACAAATATCATGGGTGTTGTTTTACACAGATCGTAACAAAGGTTAATACCGAAAAGCAGTCAAGACTGAAGTCCTGAAAGGATCTCACTCAAAGGAGCTAAGCTGACATAAGCTTGCAACGTCTGCTCAGAAAAGACAATTTACAGAAAGACAATTGGATTTCCTTTCGTTTCGCCTTTATTGCCCGATCTGCATGTGGTTTCACAAAAAACAATTGTGAAAAAAAACCCCAACTATTTCAAATAAATTTTGAAATAGTTTTTCTATGTATGTTTTTAAGCAGAGTTGAAATGTAACTCTGAATATCATAACAGCTTATCTTGTGATAATAAATAAGTTTACTATGATAACAAAATCACTTTCAATGACAGAGTCTATAAGAAACCAGAACAAAAAATGGATTGCACTTGTTGCATGAGCATCTGAAGACACTTTGACAAAAAGGCTCATGTTCGTCGACGAGATGTATGGGAAGAAACAACCATAGTGTGACAGTGCTGGTAAATGTGATAGTGCAAGAAGCAAAAAAGGAAAGTCATTAGAGAGATTTCTTCGGGGATACACTCAGAGCATATTTTAGTTTGTCACATTGACCTGTATATTTTTCAGTGCCCTAGAGTCTGGTAAGGGCTATTAGTTTAAGAATGTATGCATATATCGAAAAAGGGTTAAGATTAAAATGTTAAGGAGAACCTGAAGCATATGGAGATTGTTGAAGATAGCTGGGAGGCACTAATTTCTGATGGGCTAAAGAGTCACCATCGTGCAGGGGGAAACGTTAGTATCAAATTAAAGAAATGTCAAACTTCTGTCAGGAAAGAGCAATCATTATGTATGTATGTATGTATGTATGTATGTATGTATGTGTGTATGTATGTATGTATGTGTGTATGTATGTATGTGTGTATTTATGTGTGTATGTATGTGTGTATGTATGTATGTGTGTATGTATGTATGTGTGTATGTATGTGTGTATGTATGTGTATGTATGTATGTGTGTATGTATGTGTGTATGTATGTATGTGTATATGTGTGTATGTATGTATGTGTGTATGTATGTGTGTATGTATGTGTGTATGTATGTGTGTATGTATGTGTATGTATGTATGTGTGTATGTATGTGTGTATGTATGTGTGTATGTATGTATGTGTGTGTGTATGTATGTATGTATGTATGTATGTATGTATGTATGTGTGTATGTATGTATGTATGTATTCTTATGTTTAACATTTCTTCTAATTAGTTCTATTAATGCTTCTCCTTCAATAGATACACTTCTATGTTTGATTTTGTAGCAAAACAAATTTTTACTTTTTA
The DNA here is from genome assembly GCA_003991215.1 of Morbakka virulenta. Taxonomy (NCBI): domain Eukaryota; kingdom Metazoa; phylum Cnidaria; class Cubozoa; order Carybdeida; family Carukiidae; genus Morbakka; species Morbakka virulenta. The sequence goes on along the minus strand of RDPX01000355.1, from coordinate 618,267 downwards.
ATATCATTATTATTTTTTTAAGTAGCAAAGAGTTTGCAGTTAACTGACACATCACTGATACCTTGTGATTTGCACTCTGGTTTATTACCTGGATACATAACATACATCTTATTTCTCAAGGATGTCTTACCCTCTAAAACCTCTTGTGGTCGAGGTCAAGGTTGATTCTATTTTAGTGCTGGTTATGAAAAAGGTTTCTTTTTTAATATGTTTATAAACTATTGGAAGTAATGTTAGATGAAGGTTCTATTTAGACAGCTTAAATACAAACAAACATTTTACAATTTTAATTAATATTTCACTAAATATCTGTTTTGCTTCATTAAAAAGCATCCAATCATCTCACTTAGTAGGGAAAAGAAGATAACGACCATACATTCAAAGAGAATATTTACTTTTCTTGATTAAAAAAACGCATTTCATTTCAATTTTTCTGTGGCCACAATATCTATACTTCTTGATATGCAACTACTTTTATTTCAATAATCATATTAATTAATTCAACCAAAGAATGACATCTTGAAAATGATCTCATTATTTATTATTTGTCTTCGATAATGTGTTATTTGTTTATCTGCTTACGTTCCTTATTTAACCATGAAATAACACTTTTATGTTTAACCTTGAGACAAGATGATAATTCACAGGCAAGATGATAATCCAAACTGTAATGTGTTTTGGCACCTTTTATGAAATCTTAATTGGCAGCTAAATTTTGGTCTATTATTTCTTGTTTGCAATGGATTACATTCCAATTCCAAACAAATGCATTTCAGTGATACATAGGCTCCAATTAGCAAAGAAATACAAGCATTGGTGAGCTTAGTCATTATATCTTAATCATAATATTACCATAGGGCGTTTGTATCATTTTGAAAGATTTGGGTTTCAAACTAATATCCCCTCACTTCATTAGCTATCCAAGGTAATCGATCCGTGACTACTTATTTGCCAGATTGACTTATTTATCTCCAAGATAAGCTGGATATCTTAAGACCAACTCACCATCTGTTGGCCATGAATACCCGTTAAGCTCTATCTAATCAGCTGTAAGTCAAAAGGTAGGGAGCCGAGAGGAAAGCAAATAACGAATCACATTAAACTGAAGTTGTAAACAGCATTTATGAGATGAAAAGTCATGAAGATGGAAAACTATGGCCATTCGTAACAAAACAGTAGAAAAATGTTTAAGAACTTGTGCTAAAGTTAATCAGTGGAATGTATTGTCCTAAACATGATTTAAGGAGAGGGACAAAGTAACTAAAACACAACGATTGAGATTAATAAAATAATAAAGAGAAAGTATAACAAATATTGAAGCAAATATGTCATTCTATTAACTCTATTAGCTATACAATTAATAAAAATAATATTAAGTGACGATATGACTCCAAAATAAATTTATTTACAATTTCATTACATTTTGTAGAAAATCTAATCACGATACCCTTTGGCAATGGTTCGTGTCTATTTATTGTAATCAGTATTTTATACACTTCTTTATTTCACGATTTAAAGTAGCATCATGTTTATTCCCCTTTCTATTGATTATAAATATTACATTTGCTTACATGGCATCTTGTACCCTTGGCAAAAGGAGATACTGCAGAATTCATTTAATGTTTGGAAATATTTTGGGCATTTTTCATAGCAATTTACCTTACAATTTTCTTTTTAAAATTTTGTCTTTGTATGAAAACTATTGTAATTTTTAAGCCAGGTGAATGTTACTTTTAATTATTTTATAATTTTTATTATTACTTTTATTATTCTTCCAGATGTGTTATGGTCTTTCAGAATATCGGTGGTCATGCTTCTCCACAGAGACCTGTCCTTTGCTATCCTCAGCATATCTATTTCACTTTTTTCAGTCCAAGTTGATATGATTTTCATAATTGTTAGCCGTCTACGCCTCTTTCTCCACATATCCTGTCTGTAACAGCCACGTCCTCTAGTCCTTCCTTTCTGATCACATGTCCTTGGAAGGACCGCTGTCTTCTCCTGATGGTTGAATTTTCATGGTGTATCCTGCTTGCCTCAAAACGTCGTTGTTGCTTACATGGTCAATCCAAGAAACTCTCAATCTTTCTTGGTTTACTCTCCAGCTTTCACATTCATATATCAACACAGGGAAGATGTAGTAGTTGAGTACCTTCAACTTTGTGTCCAATGAGATAGTTAAATTCTTCGGAATATCAGATATCCCTTCAAAAGCTTCCTTTTCAATAGCTATTTTCCTTTTTAACTCACCTCCTCTTCTACAAACCGAGCTTAACATACCTTCAAGATAATTAAATGTTCACCTACTGTATCTACTCACCGTCAACTTTCAAGTCACAATTAATTTGTTCTTTCTTTTGGCTGGCTGTCATACGGAACGTTTTCCTCCGATTGATACTCTTCCTAGCCCTTTCTTCACACACAATATTAAGGATTTTTGAAGCAATTTGGTTGAGTCTGCGATACATGTGGTGTCATCGGTATATCTGATGTTGTTCACATTATGTCCTCCTACAACAAAACCTCTTTTCTCACCAATGCTTCTCATGTTATGCTAACTATATAAATTGAATAGGTCTGGTAATAGAACACAACCTTGTCATACTCCTCTTTTTATGCTGATGTATATTGCAATCTCATTTTTGACTCTTATCCCAGTTGTTAGTTTCCGGTACAAATTCTGCAATACTCTCACGTCTTTCCCGTCAATATTTAGTGATGAGAGCATGTCTAGCAATGTCTCATATTTAACTTTATCAAGCGTTTATTACTATATTCATTATTGATATCACCATTGCTATTATTATTATCAATATTATTCAAATACTCTTTATTCCAAGAACAGTCTCGCTCATATTTTGATTTTTAGTTTTTAAAAAGGTGGCTCAACGAAAGAGATTTTGCACTTTACTTGGAAATTATCCTGGAATTTTGTATAAAATATTCATGTTCTTCTTTGCATATTTTACAATGTGTAGGTTTTTAAATAATTGAAATATTAAATACATATGTAAGGAGAATTAATAAAGAGAAAGAATTGACTAAACTCTGAGATATGAAACGGGAAACTATGTTCTTAGTATTGCATTTTTGAAAACACAGTACATTGTCTAAAATATTTTTTCTAATAAGTCAATATGACTGCCGAGATCCATTCAACAATGAACTATATCTAGAATGCAGCTGTAGACAGCATATTGGCAAACGGATGGACAGTCTAGTGGTTGGAAAGAGGAAATGCGGAAGACCAAAAAGGCGTTGGCGTGACAACATCCGGGACGAACTGAAAGAGATTGGTGCGACTGAAGAGGACACGCAAGACAGGAGGGAATTGCGAATGCGAATCCGCACCGGCGACCCCATCTAAATGGGATTCAAGCCAGTGGAAGAGAGAGAGCTGTAGACAGTTTTACTCTTCGTCGTCTCTGCAAAAGAGATCTTTAGTTAATAATAATCTTTATTGCCTGTAATTACCTTTAGAAACGAAAGATAAAAGTATAATATGATGAAAAAAAAAGATAAAAATATAATATGATGAAAAACAAAATGAATGTATAATATGATGATAAAAAAGATAAAAGTATAATATGAAAGTGTAAAATTACAAATGACCTCGATTAAGTCAACCGTACGTATTTAAAAATAGTACTAACCAAAATATAAAGTTCTCTATCATAGAAAATTATATTCTTGTCACTTTTGTGAAAGTGAAAGAAACTGATCGTACTTACAAAGCACCTATAAATGTAAGCATGATGTAAGTTGATATGAACAATCACCTGACTATTTTAATGTTTCCCTACATGTTCTATTATTTGCTTAAATTGGTGTTTAATTCATATGCCTCCTCATACCGTAGTTTCATGATTACTCATCCAATATAAAGTTTACTTGAGCAAGAATGGCAAACGATTTCTAGGGTGGGGTGTTCGACATCACCTATACTATACATCATCTTTTTAAGTGTAAATAAAATCTATTTATTCAAAAATAAGTATAAATATTTTAAATGGACATAGGTCACTCTCTTCGGCTTATTATCTGATCGGATTTTTTAACGGATATATGGTCCTAAATTATATTATTTGCTATCCCAATATTTCCATTGATTATTTTCATTCTAGCTCACATTACTTTTGTATAAAAGTTTACAAAAAAACGTGTTAAGGAATATGGCTCCCAGTATATAAAGGCTTCCTTTGTGGAGCCATGGCTTAATGGTTAGTGCAACTGGATAGTAATTAAGAGCTTCGGGTTCGATTCCCCGAGCTGTCGAGGAGAATTTGGAACTTTACAAAGAACAAAAAGCCATTGGTTGGCGTCAGGAAGGGCATCCGGCCAAGAAATTCCCCACAGTCAAATCAAAAGTCCCTCTGAAGGGCACCGTCTGAACCCCAATTGCTGGGGAAAAATAACGTTAAAACTAAAAAAAATACAAAGGCTTCCTTTGCAAGCTAAAATAGCCCTATAAGAAAGAATTGAAATAACAAAAGCCTAAGTGCAATATAAATATTGAACCCCAAGGACTATGAACTAGCTCTTTTGGTTTCCATCACTACCTGATCCATCCTGTCTAACTATAGACTGTGCCTTTTATCAGTACCACAAGTGCAATGTAATATAGCCAAGCAACCTTTCCAGGTCTGCCTTTGAGTATGATTTAGAATAAGATACACTGGTTTTGAAAGAATTTTAGAAGTGGTAGTGGAAAAAAATTTACATTATTGAGAATTAGTGTCTTTCGAAAGACAACCTTCTCTAAAAAATAAGTGGAGTGGGACTCATCACTGAGTTTGAAATTAAATTCTAGAAAATTAATATTTATTGTACTGCGCTTTTTTATTTGCCCTACTGATAGCGTTACAGGGAAAATAACCAAACATTGCTGAGTAATGGCTACTCTAACAATGAGAAAACAGTGTGGTCTATCAATTATCTAGCTTCCTTAATCCGGTTAATCAGGGCACTCTATGCCTCAAATTACACTGGAAACTTAATTGACCGGAGTTATTTCTGAAAGGTATCGTTATGCTGCATTCAAAATAACTTTCATTCCATGGAAAGTTCATCTATCATCGACAAAGGACGCCCATCTCCAGACAAAATGTAAGTATGGTTGCTAATGGAATTAAATGCTCGAGTGAAAACAGGTAATTTGGCCATATGTCTTTAAGACTGGTTGATAGAATAAAACAATATCTTATTAGTGTTTAGATAAAGACACTTTCTGGTAAGCAGGGTCTGTTAAAAAGGATAATGCAAGAATGGACGTCATTTTTCTTGATTGTGATTCGGCTACTTCATAACATCTACTTCTGAACCGTAAATGCGATTACAATTTCGAACAAAACGTTCAAAGTCATTGCCAGTCAGGTTTCTCTTCCACTTAAGAGCATCTGAAGCAATTAATAATTAGCTTTCATTACACCCTCTTTGTAGACAAAAATCACTTGGATTTGGTAATTACTTGTTTTGGTCTGTCTTTTCCAGCATGGTAGTCAGATGTTATAGACAGCTAATCACAAAAATAAGGCAGGCTTTTCCAAAGCTCGTTTTTTAGACCTTAATAATAAAATCCCATTTAAATAACCTTGTATTTTTTTTGTAATTACTTCTTGGTCCAGTCGAATGCGAGAAAACAGCTGTTGTAATTTAAATTACGATTTGATCATGTAACGATACATATTCTATTTTTTAATAAATGATCATAAAATTGATTGTATTGAATACTTTTAGTAGCAATTTTGCTACTATGGGGTTTTCATAACTTCTTAAAAACTCCCTCCAAATCTGTTCATAAACTTGAGAATTAATTTGCATGCAAATAATAAAAAGAAGAGACTGAACATTTGGGTATAATCACTGTTGAAAATATAACTTTCATGGTCAATGGGATGAAGTTCATATTGGAAAAATAACATGTAAAATAAAGTAAAATAGAGCTTTCACAGGTCACAACCAGTAAAATGATTTTCTAATTGACTTTAAATATTCTCAAAGCAATTGCTTACACTCGTCTTACCTTACTTGAAAAATAACAAAATTAAAATCCAATGTCACAAAACCTTAACTCCATTTAATCATCAAGACAGATGGATAGATAGATCAATAGACGATTAGAGAGATAAACTGATAGATGGATAGAAATATAGATGGATTGATTAATTGATTGATTGATAGGTAGATAGATAGATAGATAGATAGATAGATAGATAGATAGATAAATTATATCATCTCATATCATTATTAACATCCATCTATTAACTAATTGGTCATTAAAAGGACTAGAAGTGATCAATGGCAGAGCTTAAAATATAGAAGTAGATGAAAATATAAAATTGCTTCATCTCAGTACCCAAGAGAGTACGTTTATTGTTACTCACGAAAATGGTAAAATGAATAAATAGTTTAACCCTGTTACTGACAAATACTATATCAGCAATGATTCATGTCATTTATCTTTGATTGGGCTAACAAGCTTTGAAAAATAAGGTAATCATAGAAAAAAAATGTTTCCAAATAACCTACTTACCGTAATTATTCGATTAAGCGCACGGTGCACTTAAATAATTCTGAGGATTCTGAAGGGTGAGCTTATTCAGGGGGTGCGCGTATTTGAGGGAGTGTGCGTATTGGAAAAGTCAGTCAACTTATAGAGCATTAAATGTCAAAAATACTTTTATCAGTACAAGCAGTACGAAGCAAACTTCCAAAGCACTGAATATCTAAAATATCAACGTCGACATCATCATGCTCAATAATTAAATATTCCGAGTGGCATCTTCAACATCACTTTCAGTGATATTTTCAAACGGTTTACGCACCTGGAAATGTTAACTAGATTCGGTTGTTGCCTTCAGACGTTCCAATCCAGCTTCGCACGGTTCACCAAAGGAAAAAAGCTAGGAGTTTATCAATCAGGTTTTCTGGATCCTTCTGACCTTGAGTACTTTTTTGCTTGGAATGACAAAGACTACTTCTTCATGACTTTCTGTAGCCACCCACGGGATGCACCAAAATCACGAGGATCCGGCTGGGGATTAACTTCCTTATATATGCCATTGGCCTTGGCACAAACTGGTTTTCCACACACATGAAGACCTTTGACTCTTCTGTCATATATCCACTCAGCTAAGTTCTCTTCCATACCTTAGTCGAGTGGTTTTCTTCCTCCACCCTCGTTAGGTTTTCGGGATTTCTTAACGCATGTAAGAACATCTTTGTTTTTCTTTCATTTAATTATTCTTTTGCGAGCTACACCAAACATCTTTGCAGCCTTGTGATTACCATTTTCCTCAGCAAAATGCACTGCATCCAATTTAAACTTTATCGTATAGCCATTTAATTTAATCCCTTTGTGGGGTGTTCTTGAAGCCATTTTTTCTGTTATGTTTACTGCTGATTAAAAATAAAACAACTGAAATTCCAATCATACAAGAGATTCGAATCGTGCACAGAAAATTGAAGTCAATTTATTGCATAACGTAGAGTCAAACGTGTTGTGATAAAAAGAAATACGGCTCGTGCACGACCTGCAAATTGGAAGAAAATGTCCTAACTGCCTTTTTCATCCATGATTCGTTGACATCATGTATACAAAACAATATGGAAGCCTATTCTTGAGGAAATTTTGTTTTGCATAGAAGATCATCACAATGAAGCTGAACAACATAACGAATATTCGGTTAGAGTTTTTTGTGAAGAAACGGGAAAGAAATCGCTAGTTGGACATGTTCCAGTTGAACTGTCGTTTCTGGTGTTTACTTTTCTCACATGCGACTCTGGAATAGTTGTTTTTTTGTGAAGTATCTGGTGCAAGAAAGCTGGAAAATGGCTTAGTTGTGCCTGCTACTTTCATTGTCCAAACTGCAGGAAAAAGATTTTTGTAAAGTTTAAAAGAAAAATTGACAAATACAAAGATATCTGTAAATATATGAACATTGTGATTTACGCACAATGTTAAAAACATAATAGAATATTCTCACTGAAATATATGCTTTTAGTGCTTTTATTCTTGACCTTCAATTTTTTACTTTGAAAAAGGGTGCGGTTGTTGAAAAGGAAATTTGCCAAAGAAGGTGAGCTTTTTTGAACTTTTTTGGGTTCCAAATGGTGCGCTTATTCGAGGCTTGCGCTTATTCGAGTAGGTTGCGGTAAACTGAATAATTACAATATTACACTGAGTATCATTTCAGCAAATAGAACCTCCTTAGGGTTGTATATAACAAAGTTATTGCCTGCTTTTAGCTATAACATATATAGTCACTGATTCAAATCTAGTTGAGTGCTCATATCTCTTTTTGTATATTTACAAAAATAATGTAAAATTTGTATCCAGGAAGTCACTTTTCAATGCACTTTTTGCATTGAAAAGTAACTTCCCAGCTGGCTACAGGGTTGTCAAAATTACTTTTAAATAATTATAAAGTTGTATCCTACTTAGATCTGGTAAGGACTAAAAATACTTTTATCACTCTTGGTGTAAAGTCATTCTTAATTATTGATTACATGATGCATAATTTTTTACTTTTCTACAGATCTAAGTGCTTTCCTATATGTATTGACAAATATATTCACCACTGACAAAAATGATCTCCTTGTATTTTGAGACTATTTTCTTTACTAATATAGCTTCTTATATATAAAATGCTAATGTTTGTCTGTCTGTGTTTCTGTGTGTGTGTGTGTCTCTGTGTGTCAGTCTGCCTGTCTGTCTTGTCTGTCTGTTCAGGGTTGGCGTCCAAACGGGTGGACCGATCGCAGCCAAACTTGGGCGTAGAAGAACATCCGGGAAGTGACTTAGTGACCCGCTAAACAGAAGGTAGGACGGTTTTGAGCACTAAGAACGCAGGGGAGAAAACAGGGGCACGGTGTCGTCATGAAACAGGAAGTGCGTCTTTCTGAACAGGAAGTAGAGCTGTTTCCAGCTCCAGAGACCTCCGATTGCTTTGTGGGAGGCTACAGCTTAGCCAAAAGAAAGTAACCTTATAAAGCTGGAAGTTGAGCTCTTTAAAGATTACAAAGCTCCGATTTCGACAAAACTCGATAAGAGGCTACAGGGATGCCTAACAAACACAATGGGAGGACTGAAAAAAAAAACTGTAAAAAGTTATCCAAAAGTCAGTACAAAAACAAACACAAGAGGATACCCGGATGAAGCCGGGTACTCTTCTAGTACTAAATAAATCAAGTATACTCCAGTTAGGAGACATTATGAACTAGATACTCAGCAATGTATACAAGGCTTATTTTCATATCAGAGGGTAAGGAGTCTTATAGTTTCTTAAAAGAGTACAAAATACTTGATGGCTAATGATAGAGAACTGAATCACACACTTATGCTCTACCACTTCATAGATGTAATCAACACTGACTCTTATATGTTGACATAGGCGAAATTTACAAGTTTTTAACTTTTCTAATACTTGTTTTACGTATATAAAATAAGTGTCCCATGAACGTTTCAGTAATTTATTAAATATTCATCCAAGTTGATCTGGTGCGAACTGTTTCCCCAATATGTTATGGTTATTAACGTTACTAATAAAAAATCACAAACAATAAGACAAAAAATCATTTGATATACAAGATATTCTAAAACATAAGAAATTGTAAAAGAAAGCTACTTATAAAGTCAACATTTCCTTTCTGAGGATGTGCCTGTTCAGGTCTGATCACAGAAAATTTGACCACGTGGAGACACATTCTGCAGCTTAATTGGTCAAGGGGATGCAACTACATCAATTGGACTCAGTAATGTGTATAATGTATCAAATGTTTGTAAGGAACAAACGATACTTAGTCCGCCTAAAAACTGATTTTCTGGCAAATAGTCTTCCTGCATAAAATGCTGAAAAAAGGATTTCGTTTGTTGAATTACTGATTTTAGAATTCCTATCCATTCGTAGACGCGTATCATTCAGTCGTGATAAACCTGGTCATACGCTTTCTTATAATCATAGAAACCAACAACAAGATTTCTGTGGTATTGTTTTACTTCCTCTATTATGCATCTATCAATTATTCTCTTAATCTCCTTTACAAATGTTTCTCCTTCTTGATCTTCTTTTATTGAAACTTGACGTTACTGCTCCCTTGCCATTCCAAATTGATTTGATTCCAAATTAAAATCATTCAGCTTCTCTTTAAGGTTTTAGATAACGATTTTGTTCTAACATTTCTCCTATAGAGTCCCAGGCTTATTCTTGCAATACTTGTCTTGACTCTTTCATTTCAAAGTTGAGTTTTCGCTCTAGTCTCTTTCCTTTATTTGCTTTCCTGCCTCCATTAGGATTTTTTTAGATCTACTCCTAACATGTACCCAACCGTTTTTCCGACTGCATACACTCTGTCATATGTTTCCAGAATTTTCCTTGAGATTCTAGAAGTCCCAAACAATGACATCTTTTGTATGAAACTAATCTTCCAGATTTTCCACATAAGACTAAAATCCTTTTGATATAATTCCTAATGCCCCAACAAATGTTGGAATAGATTTAAGGCTTTATTAGTATAATAATAATAATAATAATAATAATAATAATCATAATAATAATAATCATCATCATCATTATTATTATTAAATTTATTATTAAATTTTGTTAAATAGGCAAGCCAATGCAAACTACCTTGATTAGTGAGGTTTGTAATTGTATGTGTTCGGATGAAAGAAGGCATCAAATTAATAAAATCTCCAGAGGATTGGCGACTAATGCTTATTTTCACTCCGAATTGTCCAAAGACAATACAAAAGGTAATTTGAATGAAGCAATGAGATTAATGAACTTCCTATTTTTTTAAATATACCAATTACAATTTTATATTAATCGATTTGCCATTGCACAAGGATTTCATTTTTGTATGTTTCACTTGAGTATTCGATATCTTTGGGATATTTTTGTGGAAAGGAAACTCTATCTCCAGGAATTTTTAGATCTGGGGATGTAAAAATTGGTTCCAAAGGAAATATCAAGACCACATAGTAAACAAATTTAAAAAGGACTTAAAATCACTTTTTAAAAAAGGAACACATCAGTCATAGAAATCAAATACGTTTCCCATCTACTTTGCCAAAAACTGACTTCTTCCCATAACAACCAAGCTGTGTAAAATCACGATAAATTCATCTCCAAAAACGTTTGGGGCTACGTAAACCGTGTGCTCCAAAAGAGCTCTACGCTGCTTTCAATCTTCTCTAAAGTCTGTTGCACGTAATACTTTTTAAGAATACTTCGGCAACTCCAAACAAAGACTTTACAATTCCGTCATGGATACCGTTTTTTAATGAAACCTGCGCACCCTTTCAGGACTGATCCTCTTTCCTATGGAAAAAATACGTCAATTATTCGTACCATGAAGTCATCTTCCTCACCACGCCCACCAGATAAAATATCTATAATTTGCTTTCAACGATGGGCCTATCAATGGTCTTTCCTCACAGAAATAATTAAAATCATATAGATTTCTGAAGAAGCCCCTCCTAAATAAAAAGGGCTTGTACGTTTTTAAAACATAAAGAGGAGTAACACCAAAAACCATTCTAACTTTCGGTCAATTTCTCTTGAAATAGTTTCATTAAAAGATTTTACATCCTGTTTGCGCGTCACAATATTTGAGCACCTAAAGGATAATAACTTCGTTGAACATAAGATTCAAAAAGGGTTCTCTTCTAAGATATCGGCTGCTTTAGAACATACTGCAATGATGGCACATGTAATAAACAAGGCTCGCACTAATCAATCCTCTCTAGTCATTACTCTTTCAGACCTAAAAAATCTTTTTGGTGACATGTACCATAAATTAATAACATCTGTTCTAGATCGCAATCACATTCCTCATGAAGTTAAGCATTTAATCAACAGTCTTCACACTAAATTTACAACATCATTTATCGCTGACCATTTTACAACTGAAGCCATAAAATTTCGTCATGGGGTTCTGCAATGTGATCGCCTAAGTAGACTACTCTCTAATATGTGTTTTAAAACATGTTAAGGCTAAAAAATACAAACTTGGTTTTTCACCTCACGATAAGAACGACCGCATATTTAATCCTGTACAATGGTTTAACTTCGTAGATAACGCTGCGGTCATTACAAATGAGGAAAGAGAAAAAACAGCTTCTTTTAAACTGTTTTACAGGATGGTGTCGATGTGACAATATGATCATAAGGGTTGGTAAATATGCCACTTTTGTGATGATTATGATATTCAGGAAGTTAAAAACTCTACTTCCCTCCCTAAATCCTTTGGTTGTGGAACTTATAAAAAGCGGTATTTTCTACCAACTCAGTAGCCCACTCTGTTTAGCCTGTTATGTCGGTGAGACTGGTCGACTTATACAAAACCGCTTCAAAAACAACCCTCAGAGAGCAGGCGTCATGAAATCCCAACTCATCCAGACCCCCATTGAAGAACATACTTAAATTCTCCAGACATTTTCTCTCTCGAAGGAATTTCTACTAGCCCTCGAAACACTGCNGGTTGGTAAATATGCCACTTTTGATCAAAGAAATCACAGCAAGATATTTTCAATTTCAACGTTAACATGTTGTTAATAATAAAACATTACCACCTGTAGCCATGGGAGATATCTTTAAGTACTGAGAGGAAACCATTCATCTTTCAGTATCACGGCCTATGCACAAAGTGTTACGGAAGCGGACTTCATAAGATAAGGCCTATGTGTGATGATTATGATATTCAGGAAGTTAAAAACTCTACTTCCCTCCCTAAATCCTTTTGTTGTGGAACTTATAAAAAGCGGTATTTTCTACCAACTCAGTAGCCCACTCTGTTTAGCCTGTTATGTCGGTGAGACTGGTCGACATATACAAAACCGCTTCAAAAACAACCCTCAGAGAGCAGGCGTCATGAAATCCCAACTCATCCAGACCCCCATTGAAGAACATACTTAAATTCTCCAGACATTTTCTCTCTCGAAGGAATTTCTACTAGCCCTCGAAACACTGCACATTTGCCAGTCCAGCTATCCATTAACACCAAGGATGAATACAGGATTAAAAAAGTAGTCAAAAAGTTGTAATCAGTTTGACGCTTGATCTCTTAATCATTCCTGTAGTGTGGTTCTACTTTATAGGTACTTTGTTAGTCTTAGTACATTATTTCATTATGATGTTAAATGTTTGCTATTGTTTTTAAATGTAATTGCCTGATAATGTGTGTATAACACGAAGAATGTCTTTGGCTTCTTTTATTTACAGAAACACTTTCAACAATCCATATTTTGTATTTTAGTAACACTGTAAGTAAAGTGGTAATTCTGAACAAAATAGCTACAAAGAACATTTTGCAAAATTGAATTCTCTAAGCTGTATATATGGCCTTTGATTCCATTGAGACTTTACAGACATACACACACAGTCTCCAATTTTTCAAAATAAGAATGGGAAGAAGCTCGTTTATCTTCTGATATACAAATGCTTTAGGAATGATGCATCGTTAATAAACTGATTTTGAACTCTTCAAATGGAAAACAGGTTAATCGGTATTTAGAAACCTGGCAAATGTCAGACAGCAAGCACTTACCTTTTGAATGAAAATAACGTCCATTTTAAAAGTCACAATCAATGATCAGAAGAAGGATTTCGATGAATATACGAAAATGTATTAAAGAAGTGTGCTACAACAAAACGAGCCATTGAAAAAGAAGAGAGACTAACATTAAAGACCATAAAACACAACCATGCCTACCAAACCGTATACTAGAAGATTCCTTTTACGTTGGAGATTCTTGGAGTTACTATGCTGCAAACAAAGTATGGTTCATTTTTATTAAACCTTTTTACCTTTTAGCTTTTCAACTGTTGAACTTCAAACAATCTTAAAACCTAATTTCAAGCCGTCTATTTGGTCCTCTAAAGATCATTTTTTTAATCTTTATCAGCCATTAAATAACATTTTGCTATGGCGTTTGTGTAAATATTGCATATCAACTGCAAATAAAATAGATGTAATATGAAATCCTAACTGCAGAAGCTGTAGCCCAACATAATTTCTTACAGTTTCGTTAAAGACTACAGTTGTAGTTAAACACTACAGTTGTAGTTAAGCAGTGGTTCAGGCCAGCACTATTTAGACCAGAATATAGGAAAATATCATAAAAAGCTCATTTAGATTCGCTCTCACATGCACATTCAACTCCCCCCCCCCNTTACGTTGGAGATTCTTGGAGTTACTATGCTGCAAACAAAGTATGGTTCATTTTTATTAAACCTTTTTACCTTTTAGCTTTTCAACTGTTGAACTTCAAACAATCTTAAAACCTAATTTCAAGCCGTCTATTTGGTCCTCTAAAGATCATTTTTTTAATCTTTATCAGCCATTAAATAACATTTTGCTATGGCGTTTGTGTAAATATTGCATATCAACTGCAAATAAAATAGATGTAATATGAAATCCTAACTGCAGAAGCTGTAGCCCAACATAATTTCTTACAGTTTCGTTAAAGACTACAGTTGTAGTTAAACACTACAGTTGTAGTTAAGCAGTGGTTCAGGCCAGCACTATTTAGACCAGAATATAGGAAAATATCATAAAAAGCTCATTTAGATTCGCTCTCACATGCACATTCAACTCCCCCCCCCCAAAAAAGGCGTTTTAGGGGGTATTAAAATTTTATATCATAGGAACCCCTGGTCCTCCTTTAAAGCACTTGCCTTGTATCAATTGCAATATGTCTTACTGTAAAACGTTTGTTCTTTTTCAGTTTGTCAATTTTCTCACTGTTTTCAATAACAGGTAAACATTTGTTTCGTATGAAACCTATTCACTGCCATGAGATTTGCAACAGCTGGGTATCATGTATCCATACCAGGTACTATGTAAACTACCAGCCTGACGATGGGAGAAGTATCTCTCGAAACGTAGCTCGGAAAAAGCTTACGACTCATGACATGATAAAGCTCTTACATCTATGGCTTCCTCTGAGTCCATAATGTTCAGAATTTTCAAGCTTATTTAACTGTTATCACTGAAATTCTCATTAGCGTCTACATATCTCTTGCTTTATTTCTTATGCATACCTGGCAAAATATATCATTTGAGTCTTTTTGGTTGCATATTTTGTTGCTTTGACGACGTTCTTTCATTCTAGAAAGTACAAAAATCAAATAAAGAGAAAACGTTAACCTCCAATGAATGTAGATTGAGATAAGGAGAAATTGTCACTGCCAACCGTTTTGTAAAGGTTGGAATTAAATCAATTATTGATGAATGAGCATCATTAAAGACAATTCAAACTGTTAAAAAGGGAATATCTGAAAAGTGTTATCTCAATTCTAAAGAAAACCCGACATAACATGATTAGAAATAGTCATCGAATGGCCTACTTTTAAACACAATATTCTTTACATCTTATCCACAATCATCCAAAATTACCTTCTTACATCAACTATTTTCAGACTGTTATGTAACGTTGCTGTAGGATATACAAATCTTATTAATTTGACAGACAATACTTTATATATACATCAAATTCTTCATTAGTGGTATCTTGACAAGAGATTTTCATACAAAAATTTTAACTTATAATCAAATTTTGAAGGGGTACAACTTCCATAAGCGATAACACTAACCACCTTTGAACTTGCGTTGCATATTTAGTACCAACAGCGAGACACTAGGATAGAACGTGATGTAAAGGTTATAAAAGCATAAGAAACATATAGTATAAAACAAAGTATGCACATCTTATTTCTAGCTGTTTGTATGTCTATTCTATGGGGTATATGGGGTAGTGTGTTAGTAGTATCACCTTTGAATAACCCAACTGTCGCATGCTCTAACGATGGGAGGGCATGGATGGGATCACTGGTCCACAACACTCTACTTATTGCTCCAAGTAGTCGGTTGTGTAAGCCAGCAGCCATACCTCGGGATCTCCACTCCACAGTGGTGCTAAACTAAGTGAGAGGAACCAGAGGCTTGCCGTCGGAAGGTTGCGAGAATGCTTTCCCTTATTGCATGAAGTCTAGAATAACAGAAAAAGCGGACTAGCCATAACTGAGGTCAACGGTTTTCATGGCTAACCCAGCAAACACAATAAAGGACGTAAGCTCACACCATCAAGGGTAGACGAGGTTCTCAGCAAATCTGCAACACGTCTAGGAGAAGGTATAAAGCTTTCGGCCAGTATTTACACTGCCATGTGGCTATCTTTAGCACCGGTGGTTCGGGTCTCCTGGTGGAGAGGGTGGATCTTGCTCCTCATCATCCTCATCATGCATTGATACTTAAATAAAAGTTTTGATCCTATTTACAATAGATCAACACTAAATTGTATGTGCTCAAACATTCTTTGTTATAACATAGATATAATATGCTTGATCTGCCACTTACATGTATAATAATAATAATAATAATAATAACCGACGAGCTTAGAGTGCTTGTCATTGAATAACGAGTGCCTGTGAGTGATGACGCGTCGGTGTCTCACACCTTAAACTGCGGGAAATGGCACACCCCAAAGTATGTCGTTAGAAGGGTAGTCGATATACAATAGAACCCATTGCTTTTGGGGCCGATTTTTGAATCGAAGCCTAAGGAGAAACCCTGACAAAATAGCACAAATTCTACCGCTGAGTGAGTCTTCTAAGAAAATCAGCTAAGGCAACCATCCCTTTACAGAAAAGGCATAAGGGAAACAAACCTGACAGAAATCTATACACATTCACATGATGACTACAGCAAATATATATACTGCTAACGAGGTAAATGGGAGAGATAGATACGCTACCTCTGTTGCAACTGCCAGAGGTCCTGTGGAGTACCAGGCAGGAGCAGGTTGTCATTCTGTTTCTGACGTTAATGAAGAAGAGCAACAGCAGAGAATAAAGGGGAAAAGGGCATGCGGCAGAAAAGATGAAAAGTGTTATTTAGTGCTACGTCCTGGCAAAGCTTGACCCAGGAGTAGGCTATATGAACAGAATGCTGAAAATCTGTCGAGATAAGGGAGGACGTTATGATACAAGTAGTCAGAGGCTCGCAGATCAGATTAAAGGAATAAGGAGAAATGGTTTGCTATTGCAGTTAGAGATTGAGAAGATATCACAGAAATTGATGCCATCCAGCCATAAGCAAGAACCAGCAGATTAAATGCCAGAACCAATCAAGGAGACCACGAATGTGAACACATCCCAACAGCAGCGGGATTCATTGGATGAGTCAAAAAATCAATATGACTAGAGACTTACAGATGACCGGGAAGAGGTAGTGGAAAGACTAACCAATAGATTAAGAGATCGGAATGGTGCGAACGTAAATGTGACCAGTTAAAAGAGCGCAGTTGGGAGAAAGGTTAGGAAAAGTACTCAGGTAGTCAATGAGGTGATTAGCAGGATAACTACAACAACTATTGAGGAAAGGAACCACCTCATTTATGCTGGAGCCCTAGTTGTGAGAGAAGATACAGGACGGAAGGAGGGACCAAAGAGCAATGGTATGAGCAGGAAGCATGACCCAAAATGGAAGATCAGGCTGGAAAACAAGATAAAAGAAAATAAAAAAGAAGAGATCTATCGAGGTTGGATGAGATTTAGAAAGGAAGATGTGAGTATCATGAGTATTTGGTAAAGAAATACCAATTGAATAGTAATACAGTCAGTACAGTTAAGGAGGAATTGAGACAAAGTATAGTTGCCTTCATCGCTAAAGAGAAAATCTGAAAAGACACAAGCAATACCGTTAAAATAAGTATTTTGAAAAAGACCAAAAATGATTCTATCAACAGTTGGAAGGCAAGGAACAGGTGGATATTCAACCAGATGTGGAGGAAGTAAGGGCATTTTAGAGTAACATTTGGGGTAATGGATGTGACCATAACAATAAAACGGCATGGCTTAAGGATGTCAAAAGAGACATTAAGGTGGACGCAGAACGAAAATACACCACCATCACTGTTGAAATGGTGACTAAGGCTTGTAGTAGTATATCACCATGGAATGCTGCTGGCCCGGACGTGGTACAAGGGTACTGGATAAAGAGATTCACAACGCTGCATCAAAGAATAGCAGACCAAATTGGCGAGATCTTGCAGAGTGCCCAGGTTCCATCATAGATGATTAAGGGAAGGAAGAGGTTAATACCCAAAGACACTAGCAAAGAAAACATATGATTAAGCTATAGACCAATCACATGCCTACCCCTGTGTGGAAACTGTTAACCCCATTAATAAGCCAAGAGATCTACAAGCATCTTGATGAACAAAACCCATTACTTTAGGAGCAGAAAGGATGCACAGAGGGTGTAACAGGGACTAAAGAGCAATTGGTAATAGACAAGTGTACCATGAAAGAAAGTAAGGCACTCAACTAACTTGGCAATGGGATGGGTGATTAAAGTAAAATCTATGATATGGTGCCTCACACATGAATTAACGAGTGTTTAACGAGATTTATGGGGTTAATAGCAGGAAGAGGAACATGTTGGGAGTGAGTGTAAAATCTTGGAGGAACATGCTAATAAGTGGTGGAAAAGATCTAGGGGAAGTAGCAATAAAAAAAGGAATATTTCAAGGTGACAATCTGTGCCCCCTCCTTTTTGTCATAGCGATGATACCACTGATAGCTGTACTGCGGAAAGCTGCACCTAGGTACGTGTTTAGGGACAAGACTAAATTGAATCACCTACTCTACATGGACGGTTTGAAGTTGTTCGGTAAGAGCAAGAGCAACTTGGAGTCACTGTTGAATACTATTCGTGTTTTTAGTGATGATATAAGGATGCAGATTGGTTTTGATAAGTGTGCCATCCCGGTTTTGAAGTGAGGAAAATTAGTGAAAGATAGTTCTTGAATCGTGTTTAAAAACAATGATGTAATACGGTGAAGTGCCGAGGACAATTCCTATATCTTGGAGTGCTTGAGTTAGGTTTCATAAAGCAGAACCAAATGAAAATCACTGACCAAAACGAGTACAACAGAAAGTTGAGAGAGGTACTTAAATTAAAACTGAATGCAGAAAATCTGGTGAAAGCTATAAACACATGGGCGGTATTCCTCTTCAAATGTGGACGAGGGATCCTAGAATGGACGCAATAGGAGCTAGAACAACCAGATTGGAAGACACGAAAGCTGATGCACGCATATTGTGCTGTGACTCCACGAGCAGATGTAGACCATCTCTATGTACACAGAGTACACAGAGAAGAAGTAGGTACAGGCCTGACGAGTATTTACGCCCCAATGAAGTATGAAGAAGAAATTAGAAGCCAATACATCGGGTATAAGAGTGAAAAAAAGACATTTTGAGCAGTAAGAACTACATAGTGTTTTCGTCAAGAATACTAAGTTTCGAGAAAAACAGCGATAAGTAGTTAACGAATCGTGAAATAAGGAAAACAACTGAGGGAATGGTGATGGCTGCAGGAAGCAAGCTTTTAGAGCCAAATCGACTCAGGTTTGCTTCGACAAAAGAAAAACCTGTCGCCTTGATAGACGTGTGGGAAAAGTGACAAAACTGTTTCGTATATATTGTCAGAATGTTCACACCTGGCGCAAAAGCAGTACAAAGAATGGAGGCATGATGTTGCTGCAAAAGTGATACACTGGGAAATATGCAACTTTAATAATTTGACCCACTGTGAAAAGTGGCATAAGCATACCTCAGAACGAGTGACAGAGTACGATCACGTGAAAATAATTTGGGTTTTTGAAATACAACCTGATAAAGAACTAAAACGTAATAAGCAGGACATTCTAATACTGAACAAACAAACAAGATCTTGTTTTATTATTGACGTTTGCTGCCTATCTGACTCAAGGGAACAGATAAAAATAAAGGGAAACGCACGGACTATCAAGACTTGAAATAGTAAGTGATAAGAGTCTGGGATTGTAATAACACGAAAAGTCATCCTGATCATTATTGGAATATTTAGCACTATTTCAAAGAGTTTCAACATCAGCAAAAGACTCAATAACATCAAACTAAACATTAGTTTGGGAATACAACATAATGCGTGCTAAACATGGCTTTGTGTTAAATATCTAAAGGGCGCAGATAGTACCTTGATATTTGGTGTAAATTATGAATAAAGTACATCTAAAGCTGTGACATGAGCTTTGCATAATACTAATAAAGTGATTTTTTTCTTCTCCCCAGTAAGCTGATAACTCCGTTGACACAAAAAAATATTTACTAGGCATACAGTATTCACTCCATTAAATTTCTTTGTTCAAACCTCATTTCTGATGCAACCGACCGTTGTACGTAAGTGCTTGAAATCGTCCATTGCAGTCTTTTAAAATCCAATTCTTATCTGTCACGATAATGTAGAAAAGCATGAAAAGTATCTACCAAATCTAAAGAGACTAAGCTCTCTTTGACCATTAAAGAATGATGGCACAACTCCTCTGACTCCTTGACATTCAACAAATTTAATAGAGACAACAGAATTATTCTAACTTCTTGGCACTGAAGTTTAAGAACTCGATATTAGGCAAATAGCTATTGCTCTCTACAATAAAAATCTTTTTTTATTTCTTTTACTGAAGCCACAAAGAGTCAGATTCTCTTTGGAACCTTTCCTTGCGAAATTATTGTGTTTTCTATTTACCCCAAAGAAAGATACTATTGTACTTTTTCCAAAATTCAATCTCTTCCTGATATATCTAATTTTATTTGCAGCAATTCTTATGCATAAGTTGCTTCCCTGAATTAAAGTTCCAAGCTACGACAAATAAGTTCTCACTCCATTGCTTCTCATTTAGGTTACATAACAAGAACTTGTTATTTAGGTAAAAACAATTCCTTAGAATCGTCTTGAAACAGTATTCCAAATACCTCTCCTTCCACCACCAATACAATTCCAGAGGTTTCAGTTTTTCGAGGCCATCTTTGCTCTTGTGCCCTATCTGACAGGTCAGTTCAAATAAAAAGCTTTGTACTAGACATGCATCCTTGCTTTTATTGAAATTTTAAGGAAAATCACATACTTACTAGTTGTAAAAATTTGTTTACCAAGATTTTAAACGAGCATCACTTAAAAAAGAAAAGGACCCAGAAATAACAATTATTTTGCCTTGTGTATGTATGTATGTATGGTATGTATGTATGTATGTATGTATGTATGTATTTATTTATTCGCCACTAACAAAAAAATACAAATGCTCAAAGGTAAATGGTAAAAACCTAATACATGATGTTATCCAAAATAGTTAAAAAATAAGAGTAAACAGAAACAAAAAAGAACGAAACAAACAGGCGGGACGGTAATCTAGAGAAACGGTGGCAGGGGTAGCATAATACAGATCATGAAGACCTTATTTTCATTATGGCCCCTGAAAATGTGTAAATGTCGACCAATTGTCTCTTTGCTTAGTAACTTTTAAAGTAGGGCCCATTCACCAAAGAATCCTTTTTTAATAAGTCAGTCCAACTTTGGTTGCCTAAACTCAACAAAAACATTTACCTTTCCAACGCCACTAACAAGATCTTTCCAGGTTGATTGATACACAAAATTGGTACTCTTCATCAGATAGACATCCTCACTTAACTCATACCGAAGACATTTCTTTTCATTATTAGTTTCTAGGGCACAGTACATTTTCAAATCTGATTAAAGACTGACAAGCAATACTTTTGAATTTTATTTGAGAATGATTCAACATATTAATGAGAACAGCAAATCTTGTTTATTTGTACTCAACTGACACACGTTTACCTGCAATGTCAATGTCTTTCTTAATGATAACAAAATTTTGTACAAATATCAATCAGGCTTCCGAAAACACTACTCGACTAATACGTGCCTTTCATATTTAACTGATAAAGTCTTAAACGGATTTGAAAAAGGACTGATGACTGGAATGATTTTAATTGACCTTCAAAAAGCTTTTGACACAATTGACCATGAAATTCTGCTTGAGAAAATGCAGTGCTTGGGTTTTGCTGAGTCAACGATATTATGGTATAAGTCATACCTCACGAACAGATTTTTCTCAGTTAACGTGTGCAATGAATTTTCCTCCCTGGGTAGGCTATCATGCGGAGTTCCCCAAGGATCAATCTTGGGTCCACTTCTTTTCCTCTTGTACGTAAATGATATGCCACAGGCTGTAAGCTGTGACCTTCTCCTTTATGCAGATGACACATGCCTGATTTTTACTGAAAAAGACACTAAAAAGATTGAAGAACAACTAAATAAAGACTTTCACTCACTCTGTGAATGGTTTATTGATAACAAATTAAGTATACATTTCGGGGAAGACAAAACAAAGTCAATTCTTTTCGGTTCTCACAAAAAGCTGAAAAAATCGAACAATCTTGAAATTACTTATGAAGATATTAAAATCAAACAGTACTCCAAGGTAGCCTACCTGGGATGCATTCTTGATAACAACCTTTCTGGTGAGGCTATGGCTACAAAAGTTTTAGGCTTGATAAATAATAAGCTAAAATNTAAACAGAAACAAAAAAGAACGAAACAAACAGGCGGGACGCGAATCTAGAGAAACGGTGGCAGGGGTAGCATAATACAGATCAGGAAGACCTTATTTTCATTATGGCCCCTGAAAATGTGTAAATGTCGACCAATTGTCTCTTTGCTTAGTAACTTTTAAAGTAGGGCCCATTCACCAAAGAATCCTCTTTTAATAAGTCAGTCCAACTTTGGTTGCCTAAACTCAACAAAAACATTTACCTTTCCAACGCCACTAACAAGATCTTTCCAGGTTGATTGATACACAAAATTGGTACTCTTCATCAGATAGACATCCTCACTTAACTCATACCGAAGACATTTCTTTTCATTATTAGTTTCTAGGGCACAGTACATTTTCAAATCTGATTAAAGACTGACAAGCAATGCTTTTGAATTTTATTTGAGAATGATTCAACATCTTAATGAGAACAGCAAATCTTGTTTATTTGTACTCAACTGACACACGTTTACCTGCAATGTCACTATGTTCCAGTGGTAAAAAATTTGTAAAAAAGTTGTGTTGTGTTATCATAAAGTCAAATATTATCTGAACTGTCTCCACTAAGCACTAATCCATGAACTCCAACTGCTCCTCTGTAAAACGTGTGGTGTAAAAATGATGATGAATCTTCTCTAGAGTGCAATATTATTTCAATGACTAGCCTTCAGAGACAGAGGTAATTTACAATTTATTATCGTGATATTACAAATATGCAATTGAATGAACATAACAATCATTGCACTGAAATTTCAGCACTCTCTATGTTCATCCAGTAGCCTTTGATATTTATAAATAAAATTGCCTTTTCTCTTCTCCATAGCCAACAACAGATCAGTTTCTGTTTGAAAACGTCTTGTATGATATTGTTGCCTTTTCTTTTTGCTGCAAAGAAATAAATTATGGTATGGTTTATGTCATTTAATTGTTCCTGTTGTACTGAATTTGATTTGCAACAGTTCTTAAGCAAAAGCTTGCATCCCTCAGGATACTTCCGAACAAATTTCAAAACGTTCGTCCTATATTGTTCCTCATTTAACGCACAAGGCAAGGATTTGTGATCCACGTCAAAAATTCCTGATGATATTTTCGAAATATTAATAACAATAATAATTATGTGGTAGGGGACGACAAAGCAGATATACTTTGCTCAAAATATAGATTGGAAGGAAAATTAAAAATGTGAGAACAAATCATTTTCTGTGGCTAATGGACAGGGCTCTAAGGAATGGTGATGTGGCATACTGGAAATCAACCAATATAATCATTTCAATTAGAAATGTCGTCGTGATGGGTGTTTGTTTCTGTTCACTGTAGGAAGACCTGAGAAAAGTGAGCTGAGTTTTCAGCAGCCCAGAGTTCACTTTTTTAAAAGAAGCAAGTGCAATTTCTCTGCTCCATCTAAAATCCGCTTACGAAATTTTGGAGTGAACCATGTCATATACAGGAAAGACAGAAGGAAGGGTGGATATGCTTGGTAAAGAGGGTGCAGTTACTTTCATTGCAGTCAATGCTCAACATGTGGATCCTTTTTATACTCCAATGAGAAAAAAGGCTGTTTGGTTGAATGACATAACAGGTAAGCAAATGAAAGTCTTGTAAAAAGAGTTTGTTTTCTCTCAACTAATATTTTTTATTCGCAATTGACTTCACACAACTTTTGTTATTTCTCTTTTTTTTCTGTCTCCTTAATATTACAACACTTATCAATAAAAAGGTTCCTCTTTATGTGTTGTGAAAATTGAAATCCACTTCTTGGTAGCGTACTTGTTTGCACATTTGGAATAAATTTTAAGGGGTTTAGCATCCATTGTTTTCACTAGCCCCAATTCCAATGTCAGTTATGAAGCTCTTTTTTCCTCGATTGTAATATCTGCCATCATAAACATAATGAAGGTTGTAATTGAAACATAGGCAACTGATGATGTCAATGTTTGAATCCCTCCAATTGTGCTAAGAACAGTTTCAAAAACTAATTTTACAAAAGCTGAAGGTGCTTATAATTCCCAGCAGATTAATTATTGCCACATCCACCAGGAAAAAAAGAATTATTTTTTATTATGAAAATCAAACAAAAGCTAAAGGAAAGATAAAGTAAAGCAACAGTTTACATTTTACTAAAGAACTCATACCTGGCAACTGAGTAATTATCCAATCGGCTATATTACCACGGCAAATAAAATCCCTATGGTTTGCTCTATTTCAGATATAGTAACCTTGAATGGTATTCACAAATCACAGGCCAAAACGACACGTTTACTATGGACAGCAAATTTCCTGGGTAAACTCATTAGCAATTGAACTGCAGGACATGGCATACCCTAGATGCATTGTTTGCACCCTTTTAAAGAAAGAAGCAACCTGTATAAATTGTGACATTTAGTAGAACTAATAATAACGATAGTATTAAGTATTATCATTATTATTATTGTTATGAGTTCCTAACAACGACTTTATTGTCAGTAACTCCTTCTGGCTTGAGATTGTACTATTATTTAGGAATTAAAAGAGCATAGTTATATAAATCTCCCAGAGAACTATCCTCGATACGTTGTTCAGGATTTGCTTATATCTTGAGGGCTAATTTGCTGCATTCCCAAATAATATGGTTCAGTACTCCACCTTTTCACTATTCAATCTGCAAGTCGGTAAATCTCTTTATTTGTTAATATGGCGTGTGACCTTACATTTTGCTTGCTATTGTACCATCATAGTCAGTGTTTTCTCCCTTTCCTTTCCATTTCATATCCACAACTACAGCTTTTTTTAGTGTCTACTATCTTATCCTTATCTTTAAAGGTCTGGTCAAGCTTTACATTTTCCTGCTATTTGACTTCCATTTCTCTTCTTTGAATCCATTGTTCATTACCTTTCGGTGTTAATTTACTGCCTTTAATTTTAATAATAATAATTATTATTATTATTATTTCATATTCATCACGCTCGGATGTTAACATTGGCTCCATATGGTTCTTCTGATGCAAGCACTTAGGATAAGGCATCTCTATCTCTTCTTCCACCTTCTTAGTGATAAAGCATTTTGTTGGATCCCAGCAGTTTCCAACATTGCTGAATGTTTTCATATAATAAAGTCATTTCTTTTGCCACGTTTCTCAGTAAATGAATGAAATCACTTTTTGAGATTGACCAAAAGACTGATGACTGTTGATAAAACATCTTGTACAGTATCCGTTAAAGATCCACTACTAACTCATTTAATTCATTTTCTTCTGCTGGTACTACAATCTCAAGGATAAAGGATTGAATAATTTCTTTGCTGAGCAAGAGAATATCATTCCTCCTGTGCTCAATTTCGCTTTCAATCTGCATATCAAAGTCCCACAAGATATTGGCATTCTCGTTTTCTAAACATTTATGGACTTTGTGTTGTGTCATTTATGGCTGACATCGTACACGAACATAGATTTCCATGAACATTCTTGCAAATTTTATCATGGCGCCATTGGTACTGTCTTTGAACAAGAATCTTACTAGAATTAATAAGATGAGTCACATTCTCCTCTCTTTTTCCCACGTAGTCGACACAGTAAGTTTCACTGCAAGCATTTATGTTTACTTTAACATAATTTTTGTTAAAGGCTTGATTCTGGACTGTCATTAATGAACTCTTTGTCTTGATTTTTAAATTTCCATACTTCAAAATGTCAGTGCATCTTGCTCCTTCTTTTAAATCCTTGACCTTTACTCATCTCTTCCCCCCACCCCCACCTCCATTTTCTGATCCTGTATTTGCACCTCCTTTGCTACAAGGCTCAAAAGTTCCTCTTTTTTGTCGACAATACACAATACACAATGTGTATAACTGTTTTTGTGGAATAACTAACAGCAAATGAGGTCGCAAGATATCTCCAATTATAATTCATGACAATAAGTATCCACAGATATCAGCGTATATTGTACAGTCTTGAATTTAAGAGAACCTGCTAAAAACTGAAATGCTAAGTTGTATCGCAAGTATAACGACATTCCTGATTGTACGTTTTGCAGCCGGCGAGGACATGAATAAGGGTTTCTGGTTCATAGCAGTAAAAGCAAGAAAAAGGTAGACTGAGTTTCCATTTGGATAGATTTTTACGAGTTGCAAGGGTGTTATTCAAATAAAGAATGGTAAACCTGAAGATATTTTTGAACAGTTTACTTTGAACTTCAGACCAAAACTTGTCATATTTTGAAGTTGCGTTGTCAAAGAGAAATGAGAGAATAGTACCTTGAGTAGTAAGATGACTTTGTAAACGCTCCTAGTGTTCTATCTGCACAGCTTTCATAACTTCTTTAGTATTTTTATAAACATCGTGTTGTATATTGGTACCATTGCTTGTGTTTTTCCACAATGTTCGGATATTATCATTTGGTGACAACTTTAGAGCGTTACGGGTGACAGTTTGGCATTGTAGACGTTTTGTGGTAGGTAGCTGCAAGTTGAGTTCAAATTAAATTTTGGAGAGAATAATGGAGCTAAGTGTGTCACTTAATGGCAGGTCAAGCCAATTGCCTATGTATTTAGGGACCAGGTTGTCGTGATTTTCTGATACCCAAGTTTTAGAAACATTTGAAACAATAAAGCGCCAGGAAACCTTTGGCAGAGCAAATTCACTATAGAGACGCAGTTTTTTTTTGGATGGATAGGTAAAGAATCAATTTGTTTAAGAAGATCTAGTAAAACAGACAGTAGCTTAATTTTGGGAGATTGATTGGTCGTTTCAATGTCATAGCAACGTCCAAGATACTTAAAAGCATCTCCCATGGCTACAGGGGGTACAGTTTCATTATTAACAAAACGTTTAGTTTGAAATTGAAGAGATGTCGTTGTAAATTTTCTGATACCGAATGTGGCACATTTTTCAACCCTTATAATCATGTTGGCCCATTGACACCATCGCGTAAAACAGTTTGAAAGAAGCTGGTGCTCTCTTTTTCCATTTGTAATAAAGGTAGCGTCATCTGAGAACTGTAACCAATGCACAAGATTAAACATGCGGTTGTTCTTATCGTGAGGTGAGAAACCAAGTTGGTTGTATTTTTTAGCCCTAATATATTGAATGAATGTATTAAAACACATATTAAAGAGTAGTGGACTAAGACGATCTCCTTGTAAAAGGTCACGACGAACTGTTATGGCGAACTACACCAAAAGCATATTTTAGGTCTAATAATAATAATAATAATAATAATAATAATAGCAATAGTAGTGGTAATAATAATAATGATTATAATAATAATAATCAGTGTAGACTAAAAATATCAGGTTGCGACTGGCGCAGAATATCCAGCTCCCTTATCGAATGGAAACTAGAAGTAAAAGTAAATCAAGCCGCATCGCCCGTCGCACGGAAAAACAAGAGTCACCTACTTCAGTGAGTGACCAGGCTGAGGATTTTCAAAAATCTGCTACTGGGTCTAATGCTTCCCTCGAACCCATTTGACATGGTCACCAGAACGGATTCGCTCGCAACCCTGGCCCTGTCAATTCACCACCTAAACAAAATTAAAATCAAAAGAAAATACAAAAGAAATGGACCAGGAAAGAATATAAAGAAGTGATGTAGTGTTTTTATTTTGCGCTACAAAGACCGCAAACTAATAATACTGAAAATGCTTTTCTTAATTAGCTTGAAAGAAACAGTGACAGTGAAAAAGTAGATATTATAGATGCTAACAAACTAGCAAACTTTACAAGGTGTATAATGAAAAAGAGAAATATGATGTGATTCTGAGTTAGTAGAAATTAAGGAACGAGTAAACAATGATACACGTGTGCTGATTGCGAACGGAAGTATTGAAAACTTAATAGGTAATGAAGATGTGGTTGTGGAATCAATTGCTGAGGATGTTGAGATACATAAGGAGGCTAGTAGGGTTGATCCTGTGATTAATGAAGAAAAGTTACCAAAGATGAAAACTGTGATTATTGAGGAAATGTCCAAAAGTAAAACACACACCCATGACTGACAGAGAAGCGTTATTAAAGTTAAGACATACACACAATTTTGAAAACCTCTTTGAAGTAGCCAATGCTGCTCTTAATCAAATATGCAATGAGATAGATCCTGACCTTACTGAACTCAATGAATTGATGTATGCAAAGTGATTCAAAAAAAAGGGGGGGGTGCTAAAGACTAAGAGAAAGAGAAATAACACTAGGAAAAGAAGTAATGGCAAGTTAAGATTGAAACGGAGATAGAAAGCCTTAAGAGAGAAATCTCTCTGCTGGAGGAACTACAAACTGATAGAGCAAATAGATCTGGAAAAGCTAAAAAGGTATTGAGTAAGTATAAAATCGAATTGAAGAATCAAATCCCCAGCATAGAGAAAGAATTAAAACAAAAATCGGAAAGTAAATGCCCAACAATTACGCAAATTTGATAAACGCAATAAATTTTCAGACAGAACAAAATATTCGAAACAAAAAAACAGCCTAAATTGACTACAAGAAGGTATTCGATAGTGTACCTTACTTTTGGATACAAAATACTTTAGAACTATATAAAGCCTCTCCGGTACTCATTAGTTTTTTAAAGAGTAGCATGACTCTTTGGGAAACATACCTTACTCTCTTTTACAATGGAACCCTTACTTCAAATGGCATGAAAATCAAATGTGGAGTTTTTCAAGGTAGCTTGCTTTCCTCTCTTCTTTTCTGTCCTGCACTTATTCCTCTTTCTAAAATCCTAAATGACACAGGCTATGGATACATCAATAATAGGAAAATAAACCACCTGTTTCACAAGGACGACTTAAAGTTATACGCTTCCAGTAATGATAAACGTGAAGGATTGCTCAAAAGTGTTAAGGCGTTTAGTGATGACATAGGAATGGAATTTGGGCTAGATAAATGTGTGAAGGCGACGTTTGTGCGTGTAAAGTTGACTACTACTGAGAATCTTGTATTAAATGATGTAACAGTGACAAAAGAACCTGAACAGGAAAGTATTTACAAATCAATTGGAATGAATAAGGGCAATGGCATACAGCATGCAACTATGAAGAAGAAAATTAGATGAGAGTGTTTGAGAAGGGTGAGGGTGATTATGAAAACAAAAACAAATTTCTTCAATTAATACACTGGCAATACCGGTTGTTGCTTATAATTTTGTAATGTTATCAATTGAAATATGAATGAGCTTAAACGATTAGACGCAAAAATTAGAAAACAACTAACATGTAATAGAATGCATCACCCAAAGTCAGATGTTGACAGGTTGTACGTACCCAGAGTCAAAGGAGGAAAAGGCATGACCCCGCTTGAGATATCTTATAAAATATCTACAATCGGCCTTGCTGAATATCTTGACAACGTTGACGATTGTATGCTGGAACTTGTATACTCGCAAGAAAAGTCAAAACAGCTTTATTCTGATATTAAAGAATCTGAAGCTAAAGACCTAAATGTGGAAATTACACCTACAGCTCTAACAAAAAAGAGGAAACGTATAGCAAAAGATTTAAGATTCAAACAGTTAGAAAAAAATGGCAAGAAAATCCTCTCCATGGTCAGTTCGGAACGCAAGCAAGCATGCTGATGCAGATGAAAAGCCAACCCATTGGCTAAGCAGCTCCAGACTGAAAGGGGAGGCTGAGGGGTTTTATCCTTGGCGCTCAAGATCAGAGTTTGTTCACCCGCAATTACCAAGGAAACGTCTTGCATAATGGTACCGAGACCAAATGCCGGATTTGCGAGAAAAAAAGGTTGAGTCAATTGACCGTTTCCCGTTAAAAGGAGCAAGTTACAAAGGAGCAAGTTACAAAGGAGCAAGTAGTTAATTTGAGCAAGCGTAATTTGAGCAAGCGTCAAAGGAGCAAGTGGCAATGTATATATGTATCTATGTATATATGTATGTATGTACTTATGTATGTATGTATATATGTATGTATGTATATATGTATGTATATATGTATGTATGTATATATGTATGTATATATGTATGTATGTATATATGTATGTATGTATATATGTATGTATGTATGTATATATGTATGTAATGTAT
>RDPX01000355.1:543240-555286 GCA_003991215.1 Morbakka virulenta | reverse complement strand
TTTTCTTCTCTTTTCTTTTTTTTTTTTCCCTTCTTTTCTTTTCTTTCTTTTCTTCTTTTTTTTTTCTTTTCTTCTTTTCTTTCTTTCTTTTCTTCTTTTCTTTTCCTTTCTTTTCTTTTCTCTCTTTTCTTCTCTTTTCTTTCTTTTCTTTTCTTTTCTTTTCTCTTCTTTTCTTTTCTTTTCTTCTTTTTTTCTCTTCTTTTCTTTTCTTTTCTCTTCTTTTCTTCACTTTTCTTTCTTTTTTTCTTTTCTTTTCTTTTCTCTTCTTTTCTTCACTTTTCTTTCTTTTCTTCACTTTTCTTTCTTTTCTTTTCTTTTCTTTTCCCTTCTTTTCTTTTCTTTCTTTTCTTCACTTTTCATTCTTTTCTTCACTTTTCTTTCTTTTCTTCACTTTTCTTTCCTTTTCTCTTCTTTTCTTTTCTTTTCTCTTCTTTTCTTTTCTCTTCTTTTCTTTTCTTTCTTCACTTTTCCTTCTTTTCTTTTCTTTTCACTTCTTTTCTTTTCTATTCTTTTTTTCCTTACCTTTCCTTTCTTTTCTATTATTTTTTTCTATTATTTTCTTTTCTTTACTTTTCTGTTCTTTTGTTTTCGGTTTTTTTTCCTTCTTTCCTTTTCTTTTCTTTCAACCCTGGTATCGAAGGGGCAGAAGTCGATGCTCTATCATTATGGTTTTATGTGATTGCTATAGACAAGAAATGGCTGTGAAAGATTACAAAAAAATAATTCGTGAATTTTCGTGCATGAATAAACTACTGGTTATCGTTTTATTGTGTAACATTAGCTTGAGAGTAGATTCATTTTGTTCGTGTCACCAATTATCAATAACTTTCTGTGAGTTATTATGCTATTGGGGTAAATTAATTAATCTCACCACCAGAAGACAAAGTTTCATAGTTAAATCCCATTAAGATCAGGTAAATGTTTTTTTCAAAATATGATAAACATCTGGACGTTTTGCTGCAAATAATTATTAGTGACGATATAGTTATGTCATTTGGACTTGATCAAATACGCAAAAGAGATCTTTTGCAGAGGAAAAAGAGGTAACATGTCTGATATCCATCTATAGAAAGTAATCTAAACAATATAATCGAAAGTGTTTAACGAGAAGACGTTCACAAGTACCTGGAGATAAAGGATGGTGGATGAGAAAATAGCCTTTCCTTCACTTGGTACTATCCTGAAGCACAGATATACGTTAAAAAATAGAAATGAAACAACAAACATCTCTGTGTAAAACTAATTCGATATTTTTTAAATTGACGGGATTATACTCGAATTGTTCAATTGTAATCGGATAAATCAGTCTAAAATTTGTCATTGATTTCCATTTATCTTAGTTTTGTTTAATAGCTTCACATGCCGATGACACATGGTAGAGGACACAACTGAAACTCTCCTTCAATGCGATGACTCGATCAAGGAAGAAGGAAATGAGTTTCAAACATTTATAAATCAATTATCTCATGCGTGAGCAAGAAACTCAGAGTTATGTACTTTTTTATCTGAAATTTTGAAATATAATTTTAACTTAAATCAATTAGCTCAAAACCTGCCATGGATGACTTATCTGGTTTTGAGCCCGTGGTTTTGTTTCTAGAATAGAAAATGTATGAAGAAAATTATAATGATCATCAACTACATTCATTTTTAAAACCACGAATATTCTTCCAGTTCTTTTTCATGGTGCCAACTTGAAACAAGGTTAGCCAAACCACTATTGCATTGAATTGTTCTCGGTTTTTTACAATCAGTACCATGAAAGAACTTTAAAGTAATCTGCAAAGTGAATACATGGGTGGAAAAACGCAAAGGACGACTTAAGATGATCAAAGCAAAATGAAAATGTAAAATAAAGAATAAGAAGAAATAGCCATCAAAGAATAAAGAAAAATGAAACACATAACAAACAATAACAAATCTCTGGAAAGAGAAGAAGTAACCATCAAAGGCAAAATAGAATAAACATTTAAAGTGAAAAGTTTACTTAGTTTGCACAAGATTAATCTCTTCTTTGGAGACTACCAGGAAAGGGCTATGAGGAGAGTCTGTGTCCCACAATGTCCCTTTTGTGGCAAGTATGAAGAACTCATTGACCACCTAGTATCAATGGTCCTCACATGCAGTAACTATAATAAAAAGTGAATGAATCCAACAAGAGAATTAAAGGGAACTATCACCATATCATGGTCTCCATCTGTTGACAAACGGTATAAACATAGACACAGGTGGTCATAGAATAAGCAATCCATTACTTTGAAGGACGTCAGTAAAAAACCTACACAGATGGAGATCATGATATGGTGATAGTGACAAGCTTAACAAGGTAATTCGATATCTTCCAATAACCCCCTTTTTATTGATGAACATATTTGCCCAACGTCAGTTTAAACTGACGCTGGGCAAATATGGATTAATGAAAACTTAAAGTTACCAAATAGAAAGCATATAAATTAATTACGTATACTCAATCTAAATACATACAAGAAAGAACCCATTCAAGAACCTTGAAATTTTATTAATTTGTAATTTATTTAGGCTTAGATTGGCCCTTAGAGGAGCAACAAATTACTACTCAACGAAAATGATGAGAGAATCAGTGATATGCCACTAAAACTAATCTATATTCCTATAAAAGATTCACTTAAAGACATACTTTGCAAAATCTACTATCAAAATTTACTGTTGCACTAAGGACAATTTTTGGCACATTTTTTTATACAGCCCCGTCTTCCAAACTTTACTTCTATCATTCCCTAAAAGGGTTTTAATAACTAAGTCTATTTAAGATATTTTTCACTGAGCTTCTATGTTTAAGACCTGAAGGTCATTATCACAATATTATAATTATTTTAAATGAAACTAAGCCATTTCTCTACCGAATGAAGGATGTTGCATTCTGAAATTGTGCAACAACTGGGATTCAGGTTGCCAATGCGAAAAAAGGAGAGAAAAATTGAACTGGTTCGTTGCCCATGCTTCAAGATTTCAATGAGGCATTGAACTATACTAGTTTTGGCCGGTGATCAGCACTGACAATGTACCTCTTCCAGCGCTGCCGTCTTCAAAGTACTCTCTCCTTAGTTGTTAAGTACTCACTAAAATTGTGTTCTTATATGTGGTATTTCAAGCACCCTTGAAGAATTTGTAAGGTAGATGAAGAAGCGAAAGATAATGCCACTATTTTAGTACTACAGATGTCTATTCATGTATTAATACTACTACCATTATAACCTGGATATTTATGATCTGACTGACCCATTTTTCATTGTTAATTTGACCATTTAATTTATTAAGATTCTATTGTCATTATTGCAATACACTCCGTGTTAATTTACAATTATTTACGTTATTAGAGTTTAAGGCAAACTTTCCATTCAGTTCCATCTGAGGCACTTCATCATACATTGGTATCAATTTAGACTCTGGTATCTTTCTGAATCTATATCGTTGAAAATGTTCTTCTTTTACTAATGACGTTTCCCAATTAATAATATTGAATCAAAAGTTGTATAGCAGGAGTATTTTTTTAATCTTATATCGGGAATGAAAAGTCATCACTTTTTGTAAACATGTACGAATATTGGTAATGTCAGGTAATTAAAATCTATTTTTCTATAAAAAAGCTGACCTGTGCGATAGTATGAAGTCCCTAAGAAATTTTCTTGCAACTCCACAGTCCAACATTTCTACGCACTAATTGCGCTTACACTATAGGGATAATCCATTTAATCGTCCTTGCTTGTTTTTTCTTCTGGCTCATTTGATGACGTTTATTTTCTTCTGTGAGACTGACTTCTTTTAAGATCTGATATATTTAACCTCAAAGGAAATTTCCTTATAAATCCTTGATCCAACCTCTACACAACTGGATGTGCTAAAATTGTAGAGATCATCCATATATTGGTATTAGTTTTCATGGGTAATATCCTGCCTCAATTAAGGTCATAACAGCTAGGAAAATAGATTTCCGTGTGGTATTTATGTATTCCTTGACGACAGTGACATTTACTAC
The DNA here is from genome assembly GCA_003991215.1 of Morbakka virulenta. NCBI lineage: Eukaryota > Metazoa > Cnidaria > Cubozoa > Carybdeida > Carukiidae > Morbakka > Morbakka virulenta. The sequence continues at coordinate 551,271 of RDPX01000355.1, read as the reverse complement.
AATCAGCTGGATACTTCGAAATGATTATCGACTTCCGTTTCTCCTGGACTTTCTGGAAGCTCCTGTAGCTTATCTGTTGTTATTTTCATTATAAGAAGTATAACGATGTGGAATTATATCATTCAAAACAAAGGAGGTTGAAATAAGAGAGGATTTCTGACATGAATATATAAAAGCACAATATGCAGATTAATTTGTTTACAAAACAGGCACAAGTTACTTTTAATCTTGGCAAGAACTGCTCTTTATTTTCACTTACGTATGGTTTCTTTTCTTTTCATGTCAACATATAAGGCGACTTGTATTCTTTTAAAGAGTTGTACATCCAAACATAAGCAAAATAACCCTTTCAAAAGTTATCTTCTTGCCGAGAATGTGATTTGAATTTATTTAACAAAGAAAGAAAAACATTTAAAAATATGTTGTGTTTGTTTTTCTTAATTGCTCCTAAATCTCAGTAATGGAAGTTGGAGATTTCATGCAGGATTAAAATAGAAAAGGATGAGCAAGAAATTAACTAAACAACTCAGTTGAAAAAAAGCTAGAGTATTGGAAAAAAACACAATGAACAGAAGCACAACTTCAGTTAAAAGATATTCAATTTGAAACCCCTTGCTCTAGGATAATAAATATTTAGAGAAAGGGGTTTTTTTCCTCTATAATTTTTGTCTGAACTTCATTATCTGCATGAAAATCTCCACCGTGTTTTCTCTTGAAATAAGTTCGCTTTTTCTGAAAATACGTTTGAAATTGCTGTTAAGATCCATAACATAATATATAAATAAACAACATAAAAAAAGGCCACCTGTTGAATATTGTTGAGTAGAAGAAAAGAAATAAGTTACCTCTTAAATTTTATCCACTTTTTCATAATGAAACAAGTGTTTGGAGACATCTTTTTGACAAAAAACCTTCTAAAGTTCAATGTGGAATATCCACTTGAGCACATTGTATATACACTGAATAGGAAAAATGAACATTCAAACTTCTTTTAAAGCCACTTGCCAATATTTGAGGTAGAGATTTGTTTTAAAATGAAAGGATAACATGAAATGATGGTTCCATTAAAGAAACTCGCTGAAACCGCTCTGGTTATTTGAAATCCAAGAAATTTGCATATTTATCTAGCACCTTATCATCAATGACAAATTTTTGTCAAAATAATTCAATTTTTAGTTTGTGTCTGTCTAAATGACCTCAACATAGTTGTGGATATAATTGAAAAAGTATGGCCGAATAAAGACGTATTTCTCCTTCCAAGAAAGCCAAATCGTTACAAGAAAAACAAAATGAATCAAGTTCATATTGTGTAGGTTAATGAAGAGACAGCAACTATTGATAGAAAAGTAGAATAAGAAACGTTTTCTACTACTGTACGAGACCCACGTTGCAGGTGGCTCAAGGACTGAAACAAAATCTTTATAAATAATTCAGCGAAACTGCAGCTTTGATAAACACAAGTTTGTCGTTGAGAACTGTATATTACCTGTATGTTCAACTACACTGTTATCTCCCCACAGTTATCAAAATATAATAGAGGAAGTGTGATCTTCACTATTTTGTCAGGAAAATGAAATATAAGGACAAGAATAAGAACCTCTAATAGCTACTTTTATCGAGAGGCAAGAAAAGTAGCTGTCTAGACAAAAGTTTGCTGATTCAGGAACCAATGTAGGAATTTAATTTTGTGGACAAGGATTTAACCATTAGTGACAGGGACAATGCAATTTAGCTGGCAAGATACATCGTTTACGTTATTGAAAAATTTTCCAAGGTTTAATCTTCAAATGAATTCATTGACCGATAAAATCTTGGTTATAATGGAGATTTCAACGAATAAACATAATCAGGCTTAAACAAGGCAATTTTGGCTCTGGACATCTTTTACAGTTTAATATAAAATAACACAGAAATGGAATAATTTCATTTCTTTAAATTAGTTGCAAAAGTAATCTGTGATTGACTTTAAATCTGGTTCAAAACAAAACACTTTTCTTATTCATGGAGAAAAGGTAGATCATTACTGCTAAATGCATTTTCTACAAAACAGATATTGAATCCACTTGAATGAAAACATTTATTACGTAAGACGAATACGTTAAAAGAAAATGTAGCAGTAGCAAAATTTAATTGGAAACATTATAAGACATAGGAAGTGCAGATTTTTCTAACTGAACCAAGATTTGCGGAGAGATAGTTATAGGGTTAACATATAACGTGAAGAACTATAACATTGCTGGCATTTTTATCATACTATGTCATATAGGCAAGCCTGAAACCTTGGAAATCTCATCATGGCTAATGACACTTCTAGACTTCGATCTGTTTTTCAAACAGGAGGTGACCCATTTCAGGACATCTTGGGAAAGGCAAGAGATCGTGTTATCATAAATGTAGGAGGATCTCGTCATGAAACCTATATAAGTACTATAAGAAATTTCCCAGATACTCGCCTATTCTGGATTGCAGAAACTGCATCTAAAATGGTTGACTTTGATCCGGAAAAAAACGAATTTTTTTTCGACCGACATCCAGGATGTTTTGAAAATATATTGAATTATTGTAGAACCGGAAAACTACACTGTCCAAATGATGTTTGTGGTCCTTTATTTGAGGAGGAGCTAGCATTTTGGGGTATCGATGAACTACAAATGGAACCTTGTTGTTGGGGAACGTACACACAACATCGCAGTGCACATAAGCACCTAAAAATGTTTGATAAAATACCCGGTTTAGAAGAAGAAGAAGGAGAAGGAGAATTGCAAACAGAAGATATCGGAAGTGGAAAATTGATGAAATGGCTCAAAGTTTACAGACCTATTGTATGGTCTACTCTTGAACGTCCTTACTCATCGAAGTATGCTCAGGTAAGATTATCATGCCTTATTTAATTAAAAATTAGCCAAACAACCTTTATTTCAATAGATTTAAGCCAGAGTTGAGCAATCAAACTCTAAAACAAGGTTTTATTACCTTTGCTAATATATCCAAATGCTCCAGAGGTAATTAATTCAGTGATCAGATTTTTAGAACTTATAAATTTCCAAACTGCTATGTGCGTGCGGCAATTTTGCAAACGTTTTTCAATTTTATCGTATATCTTAAGTAACAATGATGTCAAACTAGCAGCTAATGTGAAAAGCAACGACTGTCAAGTTCATTTTCTATGACTTCAGTCTAATGCTTGGTATTATATTAAAAACTAAAACTGCGATCGCTACTATGCCCCTTAATACAAAATACGATTGAGAGAAATTACTATGCCAAGGCTTATCACCACGCTATCCTTATCAAGATCAAATAAGCAGAGTCTTTCTTAAACACAGTTCTCTTCAAAAGTAGCATAAGAAATTACATCGCTAAAGCGACAAAATCTGGACTTCTCTTATAAAATATTCGATTACTTTAGAGCAAACGAATGTAATTATTACTTATTGGCTATAAACAAAATATTATCATGCAACTTCAAAGGGGAAAAATAGCGATACCAGATGTTAACAGGCCGATGTTTTTCTGCAATCACTGTTGGTCTAATTAGCAAACTTAGTTAAAAATAACTTATGCTACTCTCATGGTGAAAATAAAATGAAAAGGCTTAATGACATTGTGAATCAAATCCACCTCATGCATACATCAATGTATTTTTAAATAATTCCAAACTCGAAAGTTAAGGTAAGACAATTAGAATGTTATTGCGATATGCTACTGATCTGTTTGTCATCTTTATACTTTCTATTTCTTTGAGGAGTTACTTTCCTAAGAGCTAAAACTGAATGTTTCTAAAGAAATACTTCTTTATTTTACTGTTCTAAGTTGAAGGGACGAATTCTGTATTTTTTAACATTTATGAAGAAAAATGGTATTTGAACACCTGCCTTTAAAACTATCTGAAGCTTAAATGTCTTTGGATCATCTGTTCTAGGTTAATTCGGTTATCTGATGTTAATTGAGACATTTGAATGCATTCCCTCTGACATAAAAACTAAAAAAATTTATTCCTTCCTGCAAATAGAAAATACGGTGTTACTATCATTCACAAAAAAATTGAATTTTACGTATAACTTTGAAATGGTTTCTGCAATAGACAGTATTACTTCTACGCCTTTTCTTAGGATAAAATTCTGCACGTATGCTACCTCCTGCGATGAGTTTTGTTACAACGATATAAAGCACTTGTTACTGAAAAAAGGTTCTTAAAGAGAACGGGGGGATACATTTCCTTTTATTTTGTCAGATTGACTATCAAGTTGTTTCCAGCATTGTATAACACTCAGAAACTAGATTGCAGTCCTGGGGTATCTACCCATTTATTGATCCATCTATCTAACTATCTATCCGTCTACCCTCTACCCTCTATCCATCTCTCCATCTCTCCATCTCTCCATCTCTCCATCTCTCCATCTCTCCATCTCTCCATCTATCTATCTATCAATCTATCTATCTATCTATCCATCTATCTATCCATCTATCTCTCCATCTCTCCATCTCTCCATCTCTCCATCTCTCCATCTATCTATCTATCCATCTATCTATCTATCTATCCATCTATCTATCTATCTATCCATCTATCTATCTATCTATCTATCTATCTATCTATCTATCCATCTCTCCATCTCTCCATCTCTCCATCTATCTATCTTTCCATCTATCTATCTATCCATCTATCTATCTATCTATCTATCTATCTATCTATCTATCTATCTCATCTATCTATCTATCTATCTATCTATCTATCTATCTATCTATCTATCTATCTATCTATCTATCTATCTATCTATCCATCTATCTATCTATCCATCTATCTATCTATCTATCCATCCATCTATCTATCTATCCATCTATCTTTCTATCCATCTATCCATCTATCTATCCATCCATCTATCCATCTATTCATCTATCCATCTTTCGATCTTCAATTTTTTGGCATTTCTCTTGCTTTACCGCTAATTGTTAAGATCCGTTTTCAATTTATTTAGTAAATTAAATGAGAAAATCTAGATTATTTGCAAAAGAAGAAGAAGTTGAAATTTTATTAAACTGACAAACCTTAATATTACTAAAACATTTTAAAATGATCGTTATTGGATGGCAAATAATACTATTTAAAAATATCACATTTATAAAACTATGATATTTTCTTTATTTTGTTTCAAATAAGTATGTCAGTATTTCATAACTGCATTATTATCTGTTGGTGATAAATTACGAGAATAGGAGACTTTAGAAAAACCGTAATCTTATCTCTTTCATATATATATATACTTATTTATTTATTTATGAAATGGAAAAGATTATATATATATATATATATATATATATATATATATATATATAAGCATATCTCTTAGAACCCTATTTATTGCTGTATTTGTCACCAAACAGGAAAGAACAAGTTCCAGTCTGTATTAATTGCTGGAATACCAGGTTTAGCACTGATGCTTAGATATCCTCATATATTGTTACTTCTCAGAATTAGGAATTTGTAAGTGTTGTAGTTATGAGTTCCTTTCAGGCAACAAAAACTGCTTGAGTCTAGTGCCTTACTGGACCTTTTGTCGGGTGCCATTTGAAAGATTTCATTGAAGCCATTTTTGGTTTTCTGATATTTGAAAAATAATGACATATTTCACTTGTGTAGAAACAAAATAATGTTTCCACAAAGCTAGCATTTTTAACATGTTTGTGGTGTCATTCCAAAGCACGTCAATTATTCCATAAATAAATATAGATTGAAGGAAATGATACAATAAAGTTCACAAATTAGAAGTAGATATAGCATAAACTTAGTTTCCAAAATTTGCTAAAAGAAGGTTTTTATGACTTAAGAAATTCCTTTAAATCTTTTAAAGTTTATCAAAATATTTTCTTTAAATGACTTCCACTGGCTATTTTACTTCAAAACATAAACCATCTGCCCTCTATTATCACAGATCGGAGAAGTAATTTTGTGTTTTAGAAAACCCAAATTGATAATCGAAGTGAAAAGAACTAGTTTTCTTGATCTAGTCAAGGATCGCCTGTTGTTTTCTTAACGAAATTACATCTGAACCAGTGTTTAGGGATTACGAATCAGGGAATCTATACGTCCGAGTATTGCATTTCATTTGCTCCTACAATTCAAATATTTGTTATATCCTTAACGAGATATAATGTTCCTTTTCTGTTCTTGCCTAATACTACTCAAATATTTGCATCAAAATGCTAAAACCTACTTGTATATCATATTATTTGCAAGTAATGATTTTCGACCAATTTTTTTAGGCAATTTTCTATAGCAATAAGACATTGCTTTAACGAATCGTCGTAACTCTTTCTTGATAAATAAAATGTAATAAAAACACATGCATTTTCTGAGCTTATTTTCTTTTACAAATTGTAAAGCTAAGGTGTTTACCTGGAAACAGAACCCAATAATGGCAAAACAACTATACTAAGAATACTTCACGAGTTGTATCCTCTTTTCAGCTATATCCAAATACACCTCTTTTATTCCCTTCTCTCACAGATGTACTATTTCCTTGTGATAAGCAGAGATACTTCAGGTGTAGCCCTGTTACACAAATGTACTGTCCTTGTAATTTATTGATCATTCTATGAAAAAACACCAGAGCATTGAAACTGCATGATAAGCAACATGTTTTTAAGAGATTATTGCAGAGGTTGTCAGCTCCATCTAAAAAAAGAAAATGCTGAAAATGTCGTAGGAGATGGATGCAGGTGGATAGATAATTTTTGGTTTCAACTACCTAATTTACTATATTATGCAGTTTTAAATTGCTTTATGATTTTTCTCCCTGTGGCTAAATTGTGATTAACTTCCCACAATAAAAATAGACAATTCACATTCTCTTTACTATTTACTTTTCTGACATCTTAGGGAAAATAACTTGCCAGTTCCTATAAAATACTGCTTTGAATTTTTTTTATTGTAATTGGCAATAATCCTTCTAAAAGCTCTCACATTTTATAGCATCAACAAATACACAAGAAAACAGAGGGTAGCGTCATTCTTATAAACACGTTTTTAGCATTTTTAGCATTTTTAGACTAGCCTCATTTGGAAAGTATATCGATTTAAATACGAGGTACACGGTGCAGTGTGATATAGAGTGTAAAAATATAGGATTTCCTTAAAAATATAGGATTTCCTTAAAAATAATGAATTTCAATAATGTTTCTATAAATGATATACCTATTTTATTAAGAATAGGTACACATCTTTTAAAATCTCAATTAGCTTATATCTACCGGAATATTCTTTTGTTATCCAGTTATTAGAAGCGTTGGATGAAAATAATCCAAGCTGGACATTTGTTTATCTCTAAAGAATTCGGCAAGATAAAATGTTTTCGTGACTTAAGGGCAGTTGATAGTCATGCATTGGATTAGGAAAGTATGTATTCAATGCTAAAGACAAAAGCACTCTCATCATGGTTTTAAAAAGTGTCAAAAAATATTAGTTTACTTTCTACAACCATAACCTTTTCAGAAAATGTATTAGTTCATAACAATATATAACACATATTACATATTTGTATATAAATACCTATAATCACATATATGAGTAAGGAAAACTCTGAGTACTGTAACGTTAGAGTATTTCGTATTCGTATATCTGATTAAATGATAGTTCCTACGTTTTAATGTGGTAGAGCACTGTTGCTGATGACATTTCATATTCATTTGTTGATATTTATATATATATATATTTATATATATACATAAGGTAAAATACGAAAAGTAAAAGCTATGATTGCAACTAATAGTTCTTATTTTTCGTATTTTACCTTATGTATATTGCTCTGCTATATGCTTTGAGCACTTTTTGATACGAATACACAAAATTATAGAAATATCTATCTATCTATCTATATATATATATATATATATATATATATATATATATATATATATATATATATATATATATATATATATATATATATATATATATATATATATATATATATATATTTTACATATAAATTAAATCATAAATAAATTATTAAATTTTTATATATATATATTTTT
>RDPX01000355.1:504030-514257 GCA_003991215.1 Morbakka virulenta | reverse complement strand
ATAATAATAATAATAATAATAATAATAATAATAATAATAATAATAATAGTAATAATAATAAATCTCTCCATGTATTGTCAGCTATCAGGCTAGGAGTGGGGAATGCTGTAGTCATGAGTTGTTGTCATACAACAACAACCGCTTGAGCAATGTGCCTTTCCTCACTTGTTGTGAGGCGCCACTTGCAAGGTTGAAGTGATGTTTCCATTTTTATTTGGTTATTTTATCTCACTCTTGTGACTACAGTACATGTGCCTGCATTCAACTTTCCTGGCTTGTTGTTGGGCGCTGAATGTGGGTTTTTCACCCATCCATCACTAGATGGTGTGTAACTACTCGATAATAATAAAAATGATAATAATAACTTGATAATTAGTCCTGTGGTCTTAGGTGAAGCCTCGCTGCCGAGACCGTTTTAAGCAGAATGGGTCACCTAAATTGGGAAACCTAAACAGGCCCCACCTGCAAGGTCATGTGCTGTTTTTTATTTACATCAATATCGCACACACTTGGGTGTGATGCATGCACCCAGTTTACCCTTATCGTGCTGGGAATCGGATGGGTTTGCTGGGGTTTCTACCCCTGAGTCCTTTGTGGGCTAGTATTTCTCCACCACTCAATAATAATAATAATAATAATAATAATAATAATAATAATAATAATAATAATAATAATAAAAATAATAATAAACTATGTTACCAAAGACAGTAATAACAAATATCCAGTCTGAATTCAATGCTGCAATACCAAACTTAGTACTAGTACTAACATATCTTTCCGTGTATTGTCAGCTATCAGGCTACCAGTGTTGTAGTCATGAATTATTGTCATATGACAACAACCACTGGAGCAATGTGCCTTTTCTTTCTGATTGTGGGGCGGCACTTGCAAGGTTGAAGTGATATTGCCATTTTGATTTGGTTTTCTATTCATCTCATTCTTGTAGCTACAGTACATGTGCCTGTATTTAGTTTTCCTGGCTTTTTGATTGGCGCTGAATGTGGGTTTTTCACCCATCGCTAGACGGTGTATAACCACTCGATAATAATAAAATAATAGTAATAATAAAATTAATTATAATAATTGCTTTGTTTATTTCTCACCTCAGCCTGTAGTAATGTCAAACCCAATTTTAATTCGACTAAATTTCACCTGCAGTATGAATTGAAACATACTGAAGGGTGTTATTTCCATTTTCAAAAATATTTGGTTTTTAGGGACAAAATTTTCTGAAATATTACATTGATTAAGCAAAGGAGACAGCAGTTAAAACAATAGCTTGAAAGGCTATGCTTTCTTTGTGATGTTGTTAAAATCTTCTGACGTTCGTCAAACAAAGGCAGCCAAGTAGCTAAGGGTGGCTAGTATCTGTGTTTAGCTAAGTGTATTGATGTTTACCATATCTCCTAACAAAAACGACGTTTTAATTGCCCACTCTAAATCAAACAAGTCAACATAAACATCACGCAGGTCAACAATACTAATTTTAAAAATTTGCTTTATTTATTCAATGTAACGGCAGTTGGTACTGATGTTACTATGGCTACCCTTATTTTAAAGCAATAGTATTTTCAAAATATTTTCTCGTTTACATGTGAGCTGACTGTAGTAATTTTATTTTTTAATCATACAAAATTTATTACCTGCTTACTTAATGTCACCATAACAAGAAATAATCAAAACAAAGTGAATAGAATTAGCAAACAATCCGATGTTTTGAAAGAAAAATAATTACGACTTTAAGTTATAACAGAATTCTTTACACTCATAAATGTTAGAATAAAATTTATTTTTACAAAGGCAGACTTTACTATTTTTGCTACATTTTGCAAACCTAGTCAAGGTATTGCAAAGGGTTACTTTTCTTGTTAGTTAAATTTATTGCTTTCTTTCCTATTCTGATTCTTTCTTCCAAAACAGCAGAACGGAAATAACTTTTATCAGTTGAAAGGCACCTTTAGTAAAAATTGAAAAAACCACGAAAATGTGTTTATAAGATGGACGCCACTCGCTGCTTATTTGTGAATTTGCTGATGCGATCTAATCTGAGCTTTTAGGGGGGTTATTTTCAATTGTATTAACAAAACTTATAGAGGATATTAATAAACATCACTGCTTTATTTATATTTTGGTCAGCTCAACTCTACATTTCAAATCCTTTTCAGTTCTGGGAATGTTCAACTATCGGCATTTTGTCTTGTTAAAAATCTCTCATTTTGAGGGGAATCAGGTAGACTTTTTCAATTTTAATTGTGTAGTAAAAATATAGTGTGATTAGCTACAATAGCTGATTCTCTTTTTTTAAAACGTTTTTTTTGCTGAGGTTTATGCTTCAAGTGTATATGCTTCCAGTGCAATAAATGGTATAAATCTTGCATGTCTTTTAATCAATACATCACATTAGTTAGGGTACTTTTCCTCCGGTCCTTTTAACATTTGAGAAAAAATGGATGGATTTAGTTCTTTTTGTTATATGCATTAGTAAAATCAACTGGCTGCATCTTACCCAGGGAAAAACAGTATTCTCTTGTGTAAGCTCTTTACTTTATAGATTCATTGAAAGCCATAGCTCTAAGAGTTTTATCATATCACTAGTCGTAACATAAGTCTCTAAGATGCGTTTCAAGAGGTACTTATCTCCTCGTCAGCCTACTAGAAATAAGTTGCTGCAATTTGTTGACCTTCTGTCTACTCATACTATCGTTGTGACAGAGATCGAGATGTGTTGAGAACTTTCTCAACGACTACCTTTTTTTGTTGTGTTTCATCCTCTTATGCCGAAAGCCATATTTCTGGCAAACGTTAAGATCCTATGTTGATGTCTCTGCTGTGCTGCAGGGACTTAATAGATATATTAATTTCTGTTGGTTTTTTATTGCTTTCTATGTCTATAATATTATTCTATTCTTAGTCAAAAGTGTGATATGGTGTCAAAAAGGATTTCACTAATGTTTGGGTGTTTTGAGTATCTCTCTGTTGCTCTTTTTCACCCTGATCGAAAGAATGTTTCACCTCATCAATAAATAAGAGAAGATAGTCTTACAAGATAGTTGGCTAACTCTATTTTTCCCTTCTTCAATTGAGAGTAACAATCCCCCTAATCACATTACCAGGTCAAAATCAGACAACAAATAAAAATCAAATAGCACGACCCGTGACAGTAAAAACTCCTAAATTTCTCTCTATATCTGTTTAGATTTTCCTTTTGATTAAAGTGTTCAGCCTATACAAAATGTTTTGTTACCCAACGTAACATCAAAGCTTCAACTGTTTCATGAACTGGTGAGGTCACTCTACAACTTCAACTATTAAGAAGTCTATTGGTACTTAAAGTAAAGAAAAATCTTGTCTGTATTTCTCGGTGCTTCAACAATTAAAATGAACTCTAACAAGCTTCTGAAAATTGTTTAGGTAGACAGAATGTGTCAAAATTAGAGCAATAATTGACAAGGGGATACCAAATTTTAAAATTTTAATCGATAATTGATAATCGATATTCAATTACAAATTCACATTGAAGAACTAGGTCTTTTTTGCTGCTCCATTTCCAATTGACAAAATAGCAGACGATATCATTTCTCTTGATTCAAATCTCATTAACTTGTACCTTCTACAAGAGAAACCTTAATTATCCAAGTCAAACTCACTGAATAAATGAGAGAACGATAAAAGATTAATCAAACAAATTTGCATGCAATACGAAATGACAACGAGACATTGAAGAACTTGGTGATCTTCAGCCAAAAAAAAGCAAGAGATGCTAGATATTTTTAACAAGACCAATATTGATAGAGAAAAGAAGACATAATGAACGTTAAAAAGGGTAAAAGAGAGGTATTAGATAACCCGGTAATAAGATATTCTTTCAAGAAAAGCTATAGCATGTTTTTTTTAAAATTCTGATAGAATACATTTTACTTTTCAACAGCTGTATATATTAAGTCAAAATATAAGCTTTTGTTTCCCAAATATATCTCGGTATTTAAATATATTCCTTTGACTCTAATATTCAAATTGTGTCGCCTCTCCCACAATATGATTTTCTTAAGTAATTTGAACTAAATATAGAACAGGGCAAGGTTTAAATTGGTTCAAAATCCTTTGTTATTTTTCAGAAACGTATCCTGTCTTTTGAGTCATCATCCAGCTGTCACTATTGTTTAAGTAATTATAACTATGAAGCTTTACATCTGGTAATTAGTGGGCATCACTCGATAGAAAAGTTTTGAAGATAAGTTGGTTTCTTGATCTAATAAATAAAAGTTCATTCTTTAATACGATATTTTTGATGATGAATTTAAGCTGATGATGCACAAAAAAAGGGAAAATCGCATGATCTGTTTTGTTAATTCCTAATATTTGGTTGTCATTATTGCTTTAAGATGAATTAAAATTTCAATGAAAATAATAATAAATTTGTCAATCCTTAAAAATGTATCATTTTTAGACAGAAACCAAAACGGAAAAGAAATTAAGAAAACTGCAATGAAGAAAATAATCAATGAACAAAGAAAAATTGGGTGTAGAGAATAAATGCTATTATTTGTCATTGGTTTTGGATTCTCTGGGGGAATGTTTTAAATTCTTTTCAGGATTACCTTATCAGATGGGAAGATGTAGAGATACAAGTCGCATCTATTCAAATAGATCTTTATTTGTTACCTAAAAACATACATACTGAATATACAATAACAGTTATCTTTACTTATATTCAACAATAAGCAAAACAATAACAATAATAGTAATAGTAATAATATTAATAACGATAGCAATAATAAAAATAATAATACTAATAATAAATTGAAATTTTTCACATAGCAATGTAAAATACAAATTCAGATAAAATTTAGTCTTTACAGTCAACTATCCAAAATTGGGTATTATTGCTATACTCATACATTTCATTAGCTCGTAGTAAACTGATCTCTAAAATACTTCTAAGATTAAGAATTTTAAGACATTCACTCTTTATCATTAAGGTAAAATAGAGAGCATGATGCTGCTATACAGTTATTTAATATTCGCTTGTTAAGAAATAGAATTAGGTCTCTGGTAACCTTAAATGGTATTAAATGGTATTTAAGTTTTAATACGTAACTAATAATTCAGTTGATAGAGCATTAGATCCTTAGTGTCCTTAGGTAATGGACAGAACCCAGTTTATTGCAGACATATTTCTTTCTTCGATAAAGTGAATGTACATACCAAAATAGGCAGATGTATCATTTTTAATACAAAAAGGGAAGCGAATATTAAACTAAATAATGTACAAACTTAAATAATATCTTCATCAGTATGTACTTTTATATATCCAAGATTGATTAGAAGACAATATACTAGCTAAATAATAAGCACATGGAACCAACTGAGAAGCCAGTTGGCTTCATTAGTCCTGTTGGTAGGTGATATGTCAATATTTGCCATCCCTGATGTTTCGAACTCAGTTCGAACCACTGGAATTTTTCACTTTTCTCCAATTTTATTATTCAGCATGTACATTATTCATTCATTTTCTTTTTTTTTATTTGCTTTGTAATGGCATTTTTCTATTGCTCTTAATGCTTATGATTATCAATTTCATTATAAAATACATTATGATTTGGTTTTGCCTTTGAGACCAGAAATTGAAGTAAATGTCTATCCAACATGTCAGAACTGTGATTTTAATTTTAATTTCAAAAATGGTCATTTCTTCTATCTTTTATATTTAAACCCATGTTCTATATATATATGAATTGATATATTTATCTGAATTCATTTAAATAAATCCTGCTGCAAGATTAGGTTATCTCCAACAACGTCGAATGACTTCTTCGGCTTTTTTTGTTTCCTACTTCCATGTACATCAAATTGGCTGGCATTCATAAATTTCATCGCGTTATTTACCTTTTAACGTAAGTACGTGTAATTGTATGCTGTTATTTTCCAGCACAATAGAAAGATAAGCTTTGACATCATAAACCTGGTATCCATTGTCCACACGTTTTGTTACTGAACTCCATGATGCCCCTCTGATAATGAGGACCTGTGTTCTTCCTTGGAGACAACATTTATTTTGTGACGTATGATATTTTGGAGATTCTCCTCCCAAATGAAGTCTTGCCAACCTTCGATCACGTAATACGAACAGATCACGTAATAAAATATAAATCACGCAATATAAATAGTCATGTAAAAACTGAGGCGCAGATGTACTGTTAATTGACTTGAAACTGTTAGTTCCACCAATTCTAGGTCGTTACTTTCATTATTCCGAAATTGGTTGACGTGAAAGCAACACAAAATTTTCTGTTTTTTATCCGTATGTCAGTAATAAAAGTCTCATTCATGTGGCGCCTATTTACAAGTTTACGATCATTTCAAAACTGCTTTGTTATACTTAAACAAAATAGGAATATTTATAGACTATTTTTAGATATTTATTGAGAGTAAAATAATGTAACAGCAAATCGTTGGTTGTATTCCATTAAAATCTAGTTTTCACCTCGCTTTCAGGTGGAATTAAAAGAAGTTTAGCACTAGGAATAAATAAGATATGCAAATGGTTTGTTATCAGAGTATTCTTCACTACAAACCTATTTAGAGTGGAACTTTGAGCTTGATCTGGGAATGAACTCAATTTACCACCAAAAAGAAGATGATACATCACAAAGAAATAGAAGCCATTAAAAGGCTTTAAAATGATGAAGATCCTCTGGTACCTCTGGTACAAAAGTGTACAACAAGAAGAAGTTCAAGGCGAAAAATATATAACCCCTTGAAAAAAGATAATACTGAAAGCTTATATTAACTGTTTTATAATCACATGTAAAGTGTGCTTCCATTTTCAACTGAACCTCAGTATTTTTTACGGAGATTTCTTTCCTTTTGTTTCATTACTTAAACGACCTTGGGGTATCCAAATGGAGATAATTGAAGAATATGAGTGACAAGAAAATCTACGCCTTCTTTTAATTTTTAGAGTATAAAGTTAACAATAGTCATGAAAATCTTACATCAAGAATTTTTTAATACAGAATTACGAATTCTTAATATAATATATTAACAATAAGAGACACGTTGGCAAACAGTTTCACTGAAATTAACTAACTTTTCCATATTTATTGCTCTTGTTAAGTGTCCAGATCTTTGGAAATACATAAAATATATGTTTTAGGATTGAGGAAAGGTCTTCTGTACAATTTACCCACCAATGTAAAACAAAGATTTCTTTACGTTAAATAAACATATACGTTCCCAACTTTGTTAGCATACCAGACACAATGAAAGAATAAATGTCCATTCAGTGGAGACAATCACTGCGTATATGGCTAAGTGATACATTTATTTAAGAAAAAACAATAAATGATTTCTGCAAAAGTTTTGATTGAGAAATAGTAAGCTTTGGGGCACGTGTTGTACATTGATAAAGTACGTTCCGCCAGATACTTTCCTCGATGTGTCAAACATTTAAAAAGAGTCAATCAGTTATGAATATTCTCAACATATATATGAATGATTAGTGGTTAACAGGGATATTTTAATATTTGCAAATGCCTTACAGAAATAAAAAAGTGCCATGGCTCTATGTCTAGTGAGGTGTTTGTATCTCTTTTCCTTCTTAAGCAACATCTTCCCAACCATATCTACTTGATACCCTGAATTAATTTTAGCCACAGAAATAATCGCGCATTTTATTGCGCAATGGAAGGCGCTAAAAAAAACTCATTTAGAATTCTCAGGGAAAAGGGGATATACACGATAGTTCAAGATTAATTTGAAATGAAGTAAGAAATAATAAAAAAGCAATCAATTTTCATCAACTTGGGAGGTCTTGGATTCTTTGACCGGCGGCACGATAAAAGTTTATCAGAAAGGACGTTTCCTTGAAGGGTTAAACACCTTGTCCGGTAAGGACTGTGCTGTTCTGTTCGAATGACGCTTGGATATATATCTTCAAATATAGATTGAAAAAGATTGAGGCGCTGCTTGCCATGGGTTGTAGCGGTTTCAAAATCCTTTGGCCAGTGCTATTTATGTACTACAGTGTCAACTGAGCTTTCGGCTCGGAAAACATTTGCTCTATTTTACCCTTTCTGTTGGATCGTTGAGGAAACGTAACATACCTTGTCATGGTCGAAATTTCCATTGCTCCTGGGTACAGAATAGTGTTTAATTAAAGCGACAAGAGGAAATGAGGTTGAGATCCTAGATAATATGAACAAGAACCTGCCAAAGCAATGGAAAGCAGCCTGGCATATAACTTCTGCTCAACTTGTTGTTTCGAAAACGTGGAAAACGGAAAACTCTGAAATAAACCAAGTAAGGAATTACAGTATGTAGAAAATATAGTTCTTCCTTGGTGCCTTGAGCTGCCTGTTGAACAGGCCTTAATGATAATAGGTCATGCTTTTTTTCACAATTTTATCATTTTACTATGTGGGGATTATAAATATAAATATAAATAAAAGCTTAAGACCCTGAATTTCTCTTGGCTTTAAAATCTGTATAATAATTAATTTGATGTGTTGTTGTTGCTTTTAAACTTAAATATACAAGCGTTCTTTCACTGTGAAACTTAGGGGTGTGTCTCAAAACATTCAGAATATAATTTTATTTGAAGATTGGTTTCATCACTAATATTATCAATATAATATTGTTGTTAATAATTTTATTACTATCGTTGTCATTATTGATAAAGTTTACAATTTAAACTGATCATGTTTTTTTATGATTGCACCTAAAGCATGTCATGTCTTGGAGTTTATATGCTATGCACTCTAGAAATAATACTTACAGTGCCTGACATACGTGTCTTTTGAACAAGGAACAATTTTTTTCTCTATTCAGCGTTGTCTCATACCTCTCTTAAATTAATACTTTAAAAGGAAGTAATTAATATTGCTTTTTGAATAAAACACAGATGGATGGACAACATCAAAGTTAATATGGCAAAAAAAGGTACTAGGTAGCGAGGACAGCAAGGACCGAGCGCTATGGAGATCAAAAATCTGCTTTGGTGACTCCTGACCTCAACAAGTTTCATTCGTATCACACAGGAAATAGGCGAAAGATGAAGAAGAAGTAAAAGAAGAAAAACAAGAAGTGGACGAAGAAGAACAACAACAAGAACAAGAACAAGAAAAAGACTAAAATTAGCATTCCATTTAGACCAAACGTAGAAAGAGTAATTTTATTTCGGTTTTACTGAACTGCTTTCAAACTCAATTTTTAATTTTTCAAATATACACCAATTTGACCAATTTATTTATATTTTAAAGTTTCAAATTAAGAGGTGTAAATTTCAACTTGGAAAATAACGTCATGCATAAATATATCCTTCTATGAACAAAACAGTTCTTTGAAATTTGAATCCCTTAGAATACCGTGATGTATCTGATCATATTTTATCAAATCCGGACAGACACCGTGATATTTCATCCTAACACTAATTCAAGAGAATTTAGAACATAACGGTAGACTATGGAACTGATAATATTAATATTATCTGATACAATTATTTAAAAAATATCTCCTATTGATAGAAAATCGTTTATTTTATTGACTGATGCAGAAACATCATGTCACAGCTTATTACATATACCAAGCTTGCGCTTAATCTTGGAATAATACTGAATAAGGCTGTAGAGATAAATGTCTGTTTTAATAAAGCTACATGATAATCATAATTCCTCGTTTTTGTTTAAAGATGAAATCAATAAGTTCCTTTGATTTAATTTTTTGTATCGGTTGAGAAGATGTAGAGGGAAAATAATCCTTGTAATTTTCTGACGAATTGTTTTATTCAGATACTAGAGCTTATCTCACGTCCGACTAAAAACTGAAGCTTCAAATAAGTTAGGGTTTTTCCTCTCAAGTTATTTATAGTTTTGGGTATAGCTGAATTGTGAATCTAATGGCGCTCCATATTCGAGGAGTAAAAAACATGTTTGTAAACCAAGAATGATCCATATGTATATGTATATGTATATGTATATGTATATGTATATGTATATGTATATGTATATGTATATGTATATGTATATGTATATGTATATGTATATGTATATGTATATGTATATGTATATGCATATGTATAGTATATGTATATGTATATGTATATGTATATGTATATGTATATGTATATGTATATGTATATGTATATGTATATGTATATGTATATGTATATGTATATGTATATGTATATGTATATGTATATGTATATGTATATGTATATGCATATGTATA
>RDPX01000355.1:491060-503417 GCA_003991215.1 Morbakka virulenta | reverse complement strand
TATGTATATGTATATGTATGTATATGTATATGTATATGTATATGTATATGTATATGTATATGTATATGTATATGTATATATGTATATGTATATGTATATGTATATGTATATGTATATGTATATGTATATGTATATATATGTGTGTGTGTGTGTGTGTGGACTTGGGACAACCGAGAAGAAAATCTTAAAAGGATTAGATGACCTTGATGTAAGAACACGAATTTTTGAATAGCAGAAAGCTGTCATCATCTGCCCTGCAAGGATCCTCCGTAAGGTGCTTGAAATATGATGAACCTTGTTGACACCAAATTTCAACCCAATTTGATCATTTCTCTTAATAGGGCTGATCTACTACACATCACTGTCTTTGGACAGGAGTAATTGGGGTGAATATGATAACTTGCTGTCATGAATGGTCTGTATGGTGCAGCAAGCATAAAAGTATTGGCCCCCATCAGGCAAATCTGGTAATGCCAGAGGGAATTATTGTACCAATACAAGAAGTCATCAGAACCAATACTGTTAGATATAACATCGACAAAGAGTTGTTTATTTTGTGTCTGATTGCAAGATCCTTTGTTAGACACAGTATAAGAAGTGAGGTCATGAGAAAATTGCTCGCACTATTTATTGGCAGGTCTGCAAAGCCCATGACCTAGAACAAATGAAAAAGTGGTACAATCATCAACGAGTATCGGAAAACAAACAGGTGCTTAATTTTTTGTGGTAGAGAGATACAATCAGATAAGATCCTGAAGCTATGGGCTTGTATAATTAAAATATATTTGAATATTTAGATATGTATTATTTTCTAAATTTTATGAAATTCATAAACATACAAATATTTAAATGTATAAATAGACAAATAGACGTAGAGACGAATAGTTAAATAGATGAATAGACGAGTAGGTCAATAAATGTTTTAATAGATATGCTCAATCTGCAGGCAGTACTGTTTCGCCCTTTGTGGGCTCATCAGTGCAGCACAGAGCTTCTGAGACATAACTCTCTGGCCATGTTGCCGGAGCAAACACAGCTTAAAGAGTTATTGTGGGATCCTGTCAGAGTGCTCAAACTACGCATGCGCAGTGAGCATTGCATNCAAATGAAAAAGTGGTACAATCATCAACGAGTATCGGAAAACAAACAGGTGCTTAATTTTTTGTGGTAGAGAGATACAATCAGATAAGATCCTGAAGCTATGGGCTTGTATAATTAAAATATATTTGAATATTTAGATATGTATTATTTTCTAAATTTTATGAAATTCATAAACATACAAATAATTAAATGTATAAATAGACAAATAGACGTAGAGACGAATAGTTAAATAGATGAATAGACGAGTAGGTCAATAAATGTTTTAATAGATATGCTCAATCTGCAGGCAGTACTGTTTCGCCCTTTGTGGGCTCATCAGTGCAGCACAGAGCTTCTGAGACATAACTCTCTGGCCATGTTGCCGGAGCAAACACAGCTTAAAGAGTTATTGTGGGATCCTGTCAGAGTGCTCAAACTACGCATGCGCAGTGAGCATTGCATTACGCTAACAACAGGTTCCCATCTCAGATAGAGTGCTCTACCAAACTTTCGTAAAGGAGCGTTATAAATAGATATAAAAATGTATTAATTATACGTACTTAAACAATTAAATAAATTGTTTTAAAGTTATGCTAGATAGATGCATTGGAAAAGCAGCATATCAACACAAAATCAAAATAATAATAGAAATCTTGATTATATTGGCTGTAATCAGCTGGCATCTAACTGTTGCCGAAAAAAAAGAGAAGCAGGTCAAACAAATTATTTACATAGTGTTTTATTATTACGTAAATAGTTTGGAAATTTGACAAGTCAAACTTAACTGTCGCATTACTCTCAAAAATATTGCTTTGAGATTTAATCTACTAAAAACAGAATTTCAATATCCAGTTAAAATATATATGATCAGCTTGATATTTAATTAAAAATATGTATTGATACCTGACAAATAGTGAATACTTTTATCAACAACCAATAATTGCATTCATTATAATTAGTGCAAGTAAATAAATGCCCAGATTTGAAAACTAAAAAAGGAAAACAAATGAAAACATATAAAACGTTTTTCTTTTCGTTATATGTATTTATATTCCTGTTTGTCTGTCCGTCTATTTGTCTATCTGTCAGTCTGACTTTTTAAGCAATGATTTTTTAACGAACTGCTATATAAATTTGGCCTGAAATTTGGCACAGTAAAAAGATTTGATAATGTACAATGATTAATAGTTTAACCTTAGAAGACCAAATATCATGCACTGATTACTATGGTGACACCACTGCATATGCGAATTTTCAGGAGCTGAAAGGCAAAAGCTTAGTGGCGAAATCAAAAGTTCAACATGGGATACATTCCTGTTTGCATCTTTGGCCACTTCCTGGTAATAAATGGCATGAATACTTAGTTTTTAATGCTTTAAGAAATAAAATTGGCAGAGAAAAGAAAGCACTAAAAGTTTTTAAGAAAGAGTGAAAAAAAAATCAAATAAGAAAAGCATCGCATTCCACTAAAGCATTCTGCAGGATAAAAGAAGTAAAAATGTAATAGCAAAATTGTCCTTGGGGTTTAAAGAGCTTATATTATGTATTGATATCGTTGTGTAAATACTATTTCAAATTTACATCATAACTGAAACTTGTGTTTATGTGTATGTCTGTCAGTTAGTGTAAACCCGGATTTTTCTAGAATTGCTGCCTATTTTGGTGCCAAATTTGGAACAGGGACAGAAAAATTTGGCTTCTGCAATTGACCTGAAAGGTCATACTTTTTATATCTGCGGAGTGACATGCACCATGTCTCATGCTTTATTTTTCTGGGTACATGCAAAGAGATAAGTAGGTGTCAGAGAAATATTTGTTTTTTGATGAATGAAGGTATTCACAAAGGGATAAATTGATTTATACATTCCTTAATACTTCTGTAATGTAGACAGACTCTTG
Source organism: Morbakka virulenta (assembly GCA_003991215.1). Lineage (NCBI taxonomy): Eukaryota > Metazoa > Cnidaria > Cubozoa > Carybdeida > Carukiidae > Morbakka > Morbakka virulenta. The sequence continues at coordinate 500,438 of RDPX01000355.1, read as the reverse complement.
TTTCTCTTTCACGAACTGACGAAATATTGTGGTTGACCTAAAAATACTTCAATCAAATGTTTACTGTTTTCAAGCTTGTTGTCGAAATGTCCAACTTGGGAACAGACTAAATATTTCAGGTTGAATTCATGTCATTTACTTCTATTATTGCTTGAAAGCACAATTACCTTACAGGAGAGGTAGTAAATATTCGTTAACACAAATTTAACATTCTCTATCTTTGACCTGGAAAACAAAGATGCACAGTATGAATAAAAACCTCTATATATTTATTTCGTTTTGCATTGTGATTTTCTTACGTCAGCTTGGTAGGTCAAATTAGCTGTGAATTGCACAAGTAATAAAATAATAAAAATATTTGAGTCCTAACCTGCTATATGCATTGTATCCCATACCTAGTAAGGTAGTCAATGACGTTAGTGATTCTGACATTATGATGGGGAGTGGATAGTGGCAATGGTAGAACATCAGATATCAAAAATCTATCAATAGCTACGGTCAGAGATACCTCGAGTTTGTATCAAGACATTTTGTTACAGAAATCTACATATAGAAAAGTAGATAGACATATGGTTAGATGGGTAGATTTATAATTATCTAATTGGGTGAAGGGAGTATATTCTCAAAGATTTGTTGCAAAGTAAAACTTTTTAGCATATATTATTTTTCCATGGTATAGATTATTCTATCATAGGTATTGAATGCTATCTGACATTGGAAAAACATACCAAAATTAACAAAAGGCTATGAAAAATACTATAGACACTCCCTAGTCACACCTGCAGCAAAAAATCCCAGATTTTTTGTATTATTCTTAGTATCTGATTGACATTTTCTTTCGTATTTTTCTTCTTGGTTATCAAAGAGATATCTACAAATGTAAATGGTCTACCAACTAAGCTATCAATAAAATATTTCACAATTTAGTCTTCTGCTAGATAGAACCATGCCAGTTGACATTTTGTGTTAAGCTCTGGGTATTAGCCGAAAACCACTGAGCACTTCTTTTCAAAATCAACTGATTTTAATTACAAACAGGGGTAAGAAAAATGGTGATTTTCCCTTCAAATAATATTTTATGAATTATGAATTAAATCAAATGTTTTGGTTATAGTATATAATGAAAACTAAAACTTGGATAAAATCATAAAGCAAAGATTGATGTGACCTACAACGTAGTAAAGCGAATCTTATCTTAGAAATCATAAATAATAAATGCTGAAAAATTGTTAAAATAAAAAGAATAATTGAGCTATGTAGGAATATAGTTAGCATTAGGTAGCTATATTCAGTACAATCTACAATAATCTAATTAAAAAAACAGTCTAATTATTTTTTTCTAGTATATTTTCAGCATGAAATACGGCTGAAGCTACTAAGCAGAGTATAGTTCATGGTCAACAAATTGAAACAATCACACTCCAGCGTATTTTTTCTGCTCGTCTACTTAAAGCAGGAAAAAAACAATTATTACCTTGTGTACTCACTTGACTAAGGGTTTGCTAAAAATAAAACAAACAAAAGTAGATGTGGGAGGGATAGAAACTCATTAACAACAGACAAGCTTTTGCAAACGTGTTGGTATCTGATATTCAGTCTGCCAATGGATAGGGAAGTAAGTGTTCACTTTCTTTCAAAGAGTAAAAATATAGAAAATCCCATGTAATAGAAAGCTGTTTCCCTATCCCACTTCTAATTGAGGTTGCATCTCCGAATTGCCTCATTTAATACCTTTCAATGAGGCTGGAGTCTTTTTTTTAATCATTTTTCTAGATCTAGCTTCCCGCTCCTATATTAAATTTATTGGCAAGGTTGGTTCCCAAAAGTTTGCTACAGTTTCATACAAATAGTAGGATAATACATTGCACGACCTTTATAGTATCTAAATAATATACATGCAATAATTTTCAACAAACGTTAATAATAATACCTCAATAAAAATACCTGGTATGATACAGTTTAGTAGTAAGATAGTACTTTCTATCCTCCTCATAATATCTTAATAATATCGATGCAACAATGTACAACTTCTTTGACCTTAGGCTACGACCATTACTGTTTTCCAGAGGAAATCACTCTCTTTGATTTTTCACGGTCTACTACGTCCTCATTCTGTACTCCACCTGCTTTCTTGTTTTCTGATATCAGTTCCATGCGTCTCCTCTTAGGTATTCCTCGCTTTCCTTTCCCCGGCACAATAATGTCCAGAATTCTCCTACCAATATACTCTTCCTTTCTTCCAGTCAAATGCTGAAATACCCTGAGACTTACTTCCCTTTGCTTCTCCACCAATTTCCTGACATGAGCTGCACCTCTTATAGATTCTCTCTGAATTCTATCTAGCAGAGTAACCCCAAGTGATTACCTGAGCATTCTGAGTTCTACAATTTATAGCTCACCTTCCTCTTTTAGAGTTCTTGTCACTGTTCCAAGTCCATACAGTAAGGCTGGTCTTACTACCGTCTTCTAAACTTTTTCTTTTATTTTAGGACCCTATTGTTGCACAGCTTCCCCGTTAACTTTGCTCTATTCATTCCATCAAGCCTACATAATATGATATAATATAATATAATATAATATAATATAATATAATATAATATAATATAATATAATATAATATAATATAATATAATATAATATAATATAATATAATATAATATAATATAATATAATATAATATAATATAATATAATATAATATAATATAATATAATATAATATAATATAATATAATATAATATAATATAATATAATATAATATAATATAATATAATATAATATAATATAATATAATATAATATAATATAATATAATATAATATAATATAATATAATATAATATAATATAATATAATATAATATAATATAATATAATATAATATAATATAATATAATATAATATAATATAATATAATATAATATAATATAATATAATATAATATAATATAATATAATATAATATAATATAATATAATATAATATAATATAATATAATATAATATAATATAATATAATATAATATAATATAATATAATATAATATAATATAATATAATATAATATAATATAATATAATATAATATAATATAATATAATATAATATAATATAATATAATATAATATAATATAATATAATATAATATAATATAATATAATATAATATAATATAATATAATATAATATAATATAATATAATATAATATAATATAATATAATATAATATAATATAATATAATATAATATAATATAATATAATATAATATAATATAATATAATATAATATAATATAATATAATATAATATAATATAATATAATATAATATAATATAATATAATATAATATAATATAATATAATATAATATAATATAATATAATATAATATAATATAATATAATATAATATAATATAATATAATATAATATAATATAATATAATATAATATAATATAATATAATAAAATAATATTATTATTGCATTGTAATAAATTAACTTTCTATTTAGGGTTATTCTGATACCTGAAGATGGTAATTAGTTGCTTGAAGTTTATTTAACAAATCAATAGCAACCGTAAAGAATTTTAGGCTTTTCAAGTTGCATTTAATGAAATACACTGTTGTTTTAATTCACTTCCATACCATTACCAAACTCTACATTAAATCAGTGGTGCATAAACTTTCTTATTTTAAATGAGAACCTTGAAAAATATGTTTTCATTTTGCTCTTTCTTTTCCTTCTTTTCTAATTACAACTATATCTCTGAGATTCTCTTTTACCATGCCCATGAACCTCTTTTAAGCCTCCTTTTCTTTATTCCATGACAGCTCCTTTTTCAACTCTCTTCTTCCCTTTTACTTTTCATCATCTCTTCTTATAACATGCAGAAAACCCCTCAACTCAAAATCTCTTGTTTTCACTCCTAAGGGTATCTGATATGTGAAGTATTTCAATGCAATGAAAAATGCTTAACTTTTCAATGAAGATTTCTATAATTATAACTAATTTTAATTTTTTTAAAATTAAAACATGAAACCGGAAGTGAAAATGTTATCATTTGTCGTATTAACATTAAAGGAATGACTTGTATTAATGTTGGTTACATGATGTTTGGAAAAAAATCCTAATTTACACATGGGTGTGGACGAAAACACCCAATTAATATAACACTCAAGTAAAATATATTACTTTCCCACAATATCACATTTACATAATTTGTATGTTTACATCTTTCGTCATTTATGCTGATATTTAATTTCTTTTTTCTTCTTCCTATTAAATGAGGGTTTTGTTAATTTCAGTCATTAACTCTGCTGGAACATTTCTGTTGATCATTGTGACCAGTATGCGAAAAAGTACAAACCATCCACATTTTCATCATATCCCATACTTTATCATATTAGAAATCATGCCATTCAGAATTGTTTTTAGACAGATGCCATAGATGCTAAATGCCATTTCATGCGATGGTATCTTTCATATAAAAATGCAACATGTTGAATTTCGCTATCGGTCATTTATTTTATCCATTTCTAGCGCAAGGTAATCTTGAAGCATTTTTTACACGAGAATCATATTCCGATTGATCAATATACTCTTTTTTTTATGCGGTCTAATGCTGGAGCAATTACGTTGCTAATGTGAACCAAGGATAGGTAAAAACTAGATAAAAAATACAGATATTTTGCATAAGAATTTGTCATTAATTCACTATTCATTTTCTCTCCATTGGTATCTTGCAAAATTAGCCAAGGCAAAAAAAATTCATGAACATAACTCACGACATTTAAAATATTGGTGGCAATCCAACAGTTGTTTCCTTGTCGCCTGTCAAGATAACTCCAACTGTAAGAACTTTGCTAAACCAAAGTTTTTCGTATGTCACAGACCATTATATGTACAAAGATATTTGGACACCCTCCATCCAAGAGAAAAATTTGCTGACATAGAGCCAACTTAGAACATGGCATTTATTTTGCCTAATTGTAACAAAGCAACAGTCGGCTTAATTGATAGTGAAGAAAATGGAAGAGAAAATCACCCTGAAATTTCTGTACAATTTTGACAGTTATTCCAAATCAGTCAAAAAAATAGAAACACGTTTTACTAAAAGATCACTGCAAAGAAGTTGTAGATTGTACAACTTGATTTCTATAAAATGGGATTATTTAAACTATTACATATTACATCGCATTTAGACCCATGGGTATAATTTTGGAAGGGGTCAAAAAGAGACAATAGGGTACACCTGGAAATTAGACTGCTATAAAATATATTGTTTCTGTAAAAAACATTTTTTTTTGTAATTAACACTACAATAAGAATATATACACAGAAACGATTTCATGAAAACAGAGTTTTAATGGGGAGAGGTCAATTATTTTTTTCCTTGTGTAATTCCCTTTTCATTCTGAGCTTATTATGTTTCGTTTTCACTAAAAAATCATATTTGTGTACAAAGCAGGATAGATATATTGATATATTATGGTCAATATTGGCTGTTATGGCGTGTAAAAAAACGTAAACAGAGTAAGTTTAAAAGAAGTGCAAGCTATGAATTGTAATTGAAAAGAAAATAGAGCTATGTTTATACGAAAGAGTAGACAGCACGATTGAAAATACAATAACATAGCAATTACGGGTACAAATGGCGACATTATGAAAAAAACCACCTTCCAAACAGAGCTATTTAAATTTTTCTCATCTAACAGAATATAATTATTTCTGTAATTGCAGACCGTGATTAATCATTTTAATCATCCAGATGGCTCCATATGTTTTGTTTCTGGCTGCGTTGAAAGCGAACCACAGAAACGTAGTGGCGAAAAACACTGCTGTCTTGAATCACGAGAGATCAATCAATATTTGATTTTTCAACAAAAAAAGATGTGATAATTAGCAAACGACATTGAAAGAAGATTACTTGCTTAAGTTTAGGATTCAAATAGGATTGTTATAAAAATATTTGGCTCTAGACATGATTGAAAGTGCTTGTTCGGATTTTGGATTGCAACTTTTTTGTCCTAATTTTAAATTGGTTCATTGTCTTGTTCAAATTCTAAAAATTCTCCTTCTTTGGATATTATCTCACAGAAGGTATATATTTATAGAAACAACTACGAAGAGATTAATCTATCTTGCCTTTAAAAATGTATATCCCTTTTGCCAACTGGAACGTGATCTAAATCCACTTTTTGAAAATGAATCTCAATAGATATAAACTGCATAATTAATAGCAGAAACAATAAATGGGTATAGAACATTTTCCTATAATTATATGGAGTTGATTGTATTTGATTTTAATACTCTTTTTGCATTAAACCAGCATCTGCTTCCAGAAAATCTAAAATTTTTCGTAAAACTACTCTCACATTTAATAAAATCAATATTAAAATACTTATATACATCCATGTATAAACCTCTTTAATTTAATAATATATCCTCTACCCTAAACATGTGTCTACAAATATTTTATTTTGTACCAGGGTGACACCTCATACCAAAAGTGTCTATGAGTAAATTTATATATGAATCTAATTAAAACGTGTTCTTTACCTTAAAAAGGTATTTGTGAAAGAATACAATTTTGTAACAAGGGAACTTTGAGTGATATTGGCAAAACATGTTACATTATTGTAGCAAGGTGACCCTCATATTCAAAGAGAAATTATGTATATCGTTGTAAGAATCTACTGCCTGCCTCAAATCATTTCTTACAAAAAAGTATATTTTTATTCGTTTATTTGCAAGTGATAATAGAGTAGCAAACAGAAAAAGAAAATATATCAAAATAAATAGGACTAAGATGGATATATAAATCAAAATCCTTCTACAGGGCAGAAAAAAGCACTTAAAATTAAGATTCTATTTTAATATATACTGCAACTAAATGTTTACAGCAAGAAATGGTCATGATTGAATATGTTGTTTAGTGGGGTGTTTTCTTCTATAGCAACAACGAAAATCGTTTGGGTTTTATTTTTATGATGAAATATTGGGTGCTCACAAAGATTTTGTTTTGAATCCCTTACTTTTTTCTATTCAAAGTTGTGGCTTTTGTAATAATTTAGAGTAATATAAATGTTATTAATTGAGAGACCCTGGTAATATGATGCAGGGTTTATGTTATCTATTGTATAGAAATTAGTTGCAATCTAACGTTATTATCCAACATCTGCTGGGTCGGCCCGTCGACACCGCTTCTTCCAGGCTGCTATCCTTGCCAGGTTCCAGCTTCCTGTTTGTCTCCTTGCACACATCTCACAATCTGGCCGGTGTCTTCCTCTACTTCTACCTGTTACCCATTCGAGCCATGTTACATTCATTACTTCTTCTGGGCCTCTTCTCATCACATGACCGTGTCAGTTTAGTCCTGTTTCTCTTGCTCTATCAGGTATCTATGTTATCTTCGTGAATCTTCTTTTATCGTCATTTGTTTTATGCTCGTGCATGGAGATTCTATCCAACCACCGTAACATCTTTATCTCTACATTTTTTAATAATCTTTCATCTTCTCTCTCTAAGAGCAATATCTCTAGACCATACAGCAGCACTGGCTGGATTATTCATCTGAACAATTTGGTCTTGAGCTTCAATACCATTATTTTGTCACATACTACTCCGCTCACCTCCCCCGCCTTCGACCAAGCCTCATTCACACCTACGCTTTCACCTCTTTGTGACAACCTTCTCCTTGTTCGATTGTTGAATCCAGGTAACAGAAATTCTAAACTTGCGTTAATATTTTTCCATTTGTATCCCCAAATTCTACTGGCTTTGGTTAAATTTTGCTTGATACAACTACCTTCGGTTGCCTCATGATAAAAAGAGTGTCTTTTGTGCCTTTAGCTGGCGCGAAGTCAAACTCCATTGTATCAATTGATATCGGATTTCTTAAGCCCAGTATTTTAGCAACTTTACTCCATTTAGATATAATAAAATAAATATAATAAAATAGAATAAAACAGAATAATATAATATAATTTACTCAATCTGCAGACATTCCGTTTCGCCCTTTCTGGGCTCATCAGTACAGCACAGAGCTTCTGAGACATAACTCTCTGGCCATATTGCTGGAGCAAACACAGCTTAAAGAGTTACTGTGGGATCCTGTCAGTAAGTGCTCAAACTACGCATGCGCAGTGACCATTGCATTAATATAATATTATATTATATAATCATCATGATAATTACAACTTTTTCTTTCGGGTCTCCCCTTTCAGGGTTTGCCACAGGGAATTGACTCTTTCTATCTGCGTCGGTCCTGTGCATCCTTCTCTGACAGTACAATTCTAATTATGTCATTATTCACACAGTCTTTGTCTGGTAGCTCCATATTAAGAACGCGTTTCCCAATGTTTCCATCTCCCTTAAGGACATGTCTGTGTTACCTCAGACGTGTTGTTATTATAATTTATTATATCACAATATTACAGTCAATTATTATTTTCTTTATTATGTTAAGATTTCAATTATTTATATTTTTTCTCATCTCATTATGACGTTTTGACAATATAGCAATAGCCAGTGCTTCTAGCATGAACCCAATCTGATCTAGTTAGATTTGTATTGAAAGATCCAATAAAAACTCAACAGTACAAATGTGGATGTACACACAAAAGACAAAGAAGCTTTAATTAATGTAATGTAATGTTAGAAAAACATTATCTTTTCTTTAAGCAATTAGTTGAAATCATGTGGTTTCCTTATTGAAAGTTAATCCTATTGTTATTAGATTATCCTTTTGAGGTCAATAAATAGTTGACATGATTTATAATTGACTGTTTTTAAAACAAAACCACATTTTTGCGATCTTGAAATGACACAGTGGTCAAATTAAAAAAAACGGTAATGTATCCTGCAGGGCTAAAAATAGCATCTGAAAGATTGACTTCAATCAGCATTCTATTAAACTTCTATTTATGACAAAGATGGTCAATGATTTTCATTTAATATGATTTTATGATAAAAATAGAGTTAAATACAGCTACCTTGGATTCCATATTTATTTATATTAAAATCATAAATTGTTGACATTTAGGTTTTTCTGCTTACAATAACATTCATTAAAGAGCAAAATATATCAATAATAAGTAGCACAAGCACAAGCTGGGCCTAAGATTAAGGCTGAAATATGCATTGATTAAATAAAGGTAAACGTAAATGTCAAAATATAAAATAATTTCATATATTTAATAATTTATATAGTATTTATATTGTTCTTTAGCTAAATACAAGAATATCCATATAACAAAATTAAAATATATGTTTTAATAAAATACATCATGTTATATCATATTCTCTTCTCTTCTCTTCTCTTCTCTTCTCTTCTCTTCTCTTCTCTTCTCTTCTCTTCTCTTCTCTTCTCTTCTCTTCTCTTCTCTTCT
>RDPX01000355.1:464485-481342 GCA_003991215.1 Morbakka virulenta | reverse complement strand
TCCATCAATCTCTCCTTTCTCTCCTCAACCACTCTCGTCTTGTAATGCTTCTTTGTCTCCCTTCCATGCATAATCATTCCAGCCACCTGTTCCAAAATCTTCTCCTCAGTAGCATGTACATACTCTTCTAATAATAATAATAATAATAATAATAATAATAATAATATAAATAATAATAATAATAATAATATAAATAATAATAATAATAATAATAATAATAATAATATGTCCTTTGGCATACATAACAACATGGCTTTTTGTGCCTATTCATTGTTGTTTTTGTCACCAAGCAGGGCAATAACAAATATCCAGTCTGAATTCAATGCTGCAATACCAGACGTAGTACCTGTGCTAGGATATCTTTCCATGTATTGTTAGCTATCAGACTAGGAGTGGGGAGTGCTGTGGTCATAAGTTATTGTCATACAACAACAACCGCTTGAGCAATGTGCCTTTCCTCACTGATTGTGGGGCAGCACCTGCAAGGTTGAAGTGATGTTGCCATTTTATTTGGTTTTCTATTCATCTCACTTTTATAGCTACTGTACATGTGCCTGCATTCAACTTACCTGGCTTGTTGCTGGGCGCTGAATGCGGGTTTTTCACCCATCCACCACTAGATGGTGTGTAACCACTCGATAATAATAATAATAGCTAAGAGTTAGATTAAATGAAAAATGAAATCATTGAGTTTTTTATGTCTGCCCTTAATTGACTAAAATAACAAAACCATCAAAGCAGTAAAATATATCTCTTGCCAAGCTATATAAAAGGGTTAAGGATTATTATCATGTGAACAAATTTGAGTAAAACTGTGTCAATTTCTACTGTTTTCCACTTAGCTTTTATAATGTCTACCGTTATCTATTTAAAAATGTTTGTAGTTTACTTTCAAAACTTAATATGAACAGGTTTTAATTGTGAAAACCTCAAATCAACTTTGATAGAAATAACATCACGAAATGGACCGGTTTTTAACTTCTTCTTTAATAAATATAGATGGTACTAACTAAATAAATGTTTCTTAAGCTTTTTAAATAAACAGTTGTTGTAAAGTCCAATAGTTGTAAAAAATGAATCGTGCTTTTTGGTACCTTCACTATCTCTTTATCACGACTGGATACTTTTTCATAATAGTTTTAGTTGATTCTGCTAAAAAGGACCTATTTATCACCATGTATCACAAAGGATTCACGCCCCGTAAGTAACCCCCCCCTCCCGTCACTTTATTTATGTATGAAACAAAATCTCATTTATTAGTCCAAAAGTTTTAATTTCATTGGTCTAGTGTTTACCCAAAAGGTAAACACTATTCTTCAGGGAAGTAGAAACCAGAAAGTGATATTTCGCTTTAGCTTCTATGGATTAATTGAAAAGAATGTATAGTTCCATTTCAGGTAATTTACCAAGGGTAAGAATGATGCGTCATTTGTTTTTTCCTACCCTTTCGAGATAGTTGTATTTCACTCTCAGAATTTTTTATTTCATTTTCTGTTGGAACAGAATTGGATGGTATCTGGTCAATGCCAATGATAACCCCTATCAGATATGTTATATTTGATTATCTCTAATGAATTATCTCTAATGAAATATCATGTTAACGCTGACTTTTCACTTCCATTCACAAACAAGCAGTCACATCTAGTCTAGACGTTTTCAGAGCTAGTAGTAAAAAATTTATTTCCTAAAAAAGTAATCAAACTATGGATTCCTTGATGACAAAATCACAATAATGATTAAATTTTGTTGGATTAGAAAGCACCAAATTCATTATTATACCACAAAGATCATAAACGTCGATAACAGATCCAGCTTTTGGTAAGGTTATAATCATAGCATATAACTGATGATCCAATTCTTCTTTAAAGAAAAACCAACAACTCCGCCTTTCGCAAATGGGACTTAGTTACTAAGCTAAAAGATAAAGAAAGAATTGTTAAACAAAAACCAGCATTTTTGCTTAGAACTTTAATCAAGTGCTATGATCTACTATCTACGATCAATGCAATTCCTTCTCACCATTGGTTTTTTAAACAATATTCTTTTTTTTTGCAAAAGTCAATGAATTAACATATACAAGTGAGAAAGAAGATGAACTTGTAAAATGTCAACCCAGCAGATTTTAAAAAAAAGATGATAAAAACTGATAGAACTATCTTTCAGCTGCCACTGTTATATGTATTTAATTGAGTAACTAACTAACTAATTAACTAACTAAGTGTCATGTCGATTGGCGTTAGAGATTTGGTCATCAGAGGCTTTTCAAGTTCTTTTGTGCTTGCAATACTTCACAGGCTAGTTAAGAACCTATAATTTCTTGAAGGATGCTCCTCGCCAAAGTTTAAATAAAAAAAACAGAATAGTAAAATACCACAATTAGAATCAGATGAGGCAAGTACAGCTTGAGTTGTGTATTCTAAATCTGGCGCCTTTATTAAGATGAGTGGCACCAAAGAGCTTTCAACTCAAACCTAAAGAAGATGATTCATTTGATTCTTCTGCAAGACATAGAAGGCACTACTACAAGTCGTAATACACAATTCGGTTTAATAACTAAAATTTTAAAAGGGTAGCGATTTCGTAAACATGTCGTAAACCCAGCAAAATTATAAATATATCGTTACAATATTTTTACCTCCTGTTAACCTATAACGTACGTGAAAAGTGTTTTATTCTCCATATCTGTCACAAGCGAAACGAACGTTACAGCGAATGTGATAAAAGTTAACATAATTTGAACAGATATCTCATTATAGGGTAACAGTCCATAATGGCAGATAAGTGACTTTAAATATGAACTTTTACTCCTTGATCCGGGACTTCTTTTTATTTTCTCATCAATATTTATGTTCTTTGACCATTGAGCACAGCTTAACAGCAAAGAAAAGTTTTTGTCTTCTAGTTTAGTTTAATATTTAATTATTTACAAAATATGAAAGGATATAAAATATCTTGTAATAACCAATGATTTTCTTTTGTTTGCTTAAATACCACGTGTAGAAGTTATTAGAATATTTAGTTATCTTTTCGTTATTATATTTTAGCAACGTTTCCATATTAACACACAAATATTAAGAGCTAAAGTCATACTTTACAAATGTATGTTGAAAGTGTTTTGTGACTTATATATTTTTGATTTTTACAGTACTCACTAGCTACAATGTCTACACACTCTTACTGCCCATAATTAGAAGATAAGAACCCTACAAATAGAATAAAATCTATTTAACAGATTTCAAAAATCACATTTATTCCTGGTTTGTTCTTTCATGTAATTGTTTTCACATGCTGGTAAATTTCCTGAGGGTTGGTGAGATGTGGGTGAATAACTTTATATTGTTAAGTAATATGCTGATCAACTTCTGTCTTTAATTAATTGTATCTTATACTGCTGATTTATACTATCTTTTTTCTTTCATCTTGCTCAGTATTTCCGGTGTCATCCAAAAACTCTGTTTTCTGCCCTCCAGGAGTGGCAACTAAGCCTTCATTGCTTCCTCCACATTACTTTTTTAAACTTTCAATTTCTTTTTCAAGGTTCCTCTCCTGTTATGATAAATCATCTTCTTGTAGCTTTCCAGTTTCTACAAAATACTTGAACTAAAACATTGAGGAGGCATTATTAAATCGATCTTGTTCAGGGTTACTAATCTGTGTGGATGATTAAGAAATTTTCTATATTTCATTGTGGTTAAAATTAAATGGTGTTGTATTTCTAATCTCTTCTAGTGTTTTGCTTTGCATTTCTTTACATTTATCTTAAATATAGTTTGCTTTTTCTCTTCAACTTTTATCATCTTGTTATTCAAAAAGGATAATCATGCTCAAAGAATTACCATGATTTAATAAGTTCTGGATAACTCTTTTCATTGAAATTGTTAAAGCTTTTACACAAAATAAAGTTTATAGAATAAAACTGTAACCTACTAAAAAAATGTAATTTAAAAACTCAGTCTACACTTTTACCCCCTTAAAAACATTGCTAAAATGTCTTTTCTGAATCATCTTTATATTACTTAGACATCCTTATATTACTTTTGTAAACTTTAAACAAATTTTCCAAGCCGTATTTATATTTTTATACTTCTTTTTTTTTTTTTCACAACAGGTAGCTGCCCTAGTTTCACTTGGAGTTATCATATTATCGATTGCATCATTCTGTTTGGAGACAATGCCTTTTGCAGTCAATCATCAATATGTTTTTAGAAATTTGGAGTACTTTTACTGTGTATTCTTCACTTTTGATTTTTTTGTTCGACTACTTTGTTGCCCACAGTTAAAGAAATTTTTCAGCAGTGTTATGTCCTGGATTGATTTATCTTCTATCATACAATTTTATATTAATTTCTTTACACACTCCAATGCTCTAGATTTCCTCTTTGTTTTGAGACTGATACGAATCTTTCGATTGTTTCGATTTTTTAAAAATTTGAGTGGAATGCAAGTGATTGGACAGACATTGAAAGCAAGTGCAAGAGAACTTTTTTTGCTTGGTATTGATAGTTCTCATACCAATGGTGATATTTTCGAGTCTAGTTTATTTTGCTGAAAGGGTGAGTACTCTTTCTAATTCTCTGTTTTTCCTTAATATTTTTTTTTATTCCAGACATCAAATCAAATTTTGAACAAAATTTTTCATTTATAAAATTAAAGATATGTTTTACAGGGTTTAAATCAAGCTGTACCCAAAGAATTCTGATAAACCAACTCCGAGAAGAGTCTGTCAAACATTTCTCAAGGTGATATTGTTAAATTGATTCCTTTTGGATTCTGGATTTTGTTATGCCATGCATTTGGTTGCTACAAGAAAAACAACTGGTCTTGAATCCTTTTGAGACACGTGGAAAGAATTAAAAAAGATTTCGTTATTGTAATACACAGAATTAGAAGGAGACTAGGAGCTCAGTTACCTTTTTATTATTGTTTAGAAATATCAATATCACGACCACCGTGAATAAATACGCATATATTACTACTGCTACTCTATGATTGGCTATTTGAGCTGTGTTATAATTTGATATGCACGACAACAGTACCAATACCAAGTAATCAGCATCAGTACAGAATGTTCTTTGTTTTTAGCTATTCAGACATTTTCATCAATTTTATACCAAAATATTTATCAATGGGTTTAAAGTTTTTCATTATCTAGTCCATAAAAGCCTTTTCCTTTTTAAATTCAATCGTTGAGGAACGTACTTATAACAAGGTAAAGAAATTTGAAGGACTAAGGAAATAGATACCAACGAGAGATGGAAGGGTGTTCCCATGGGATTTAAACTCTGCTAAAGAGTTTATGCCACGCTTCTAATACAAGTTTCCCTGTTCCCAATTTTGCCCTCACTAACAACAAATGATTTCGTGCTCAAGAAGTGTTTTAATTTATAAGCAAAGTAGGTTAGTGTTTTAATTCGTGTTCAAATTACGAATATAGAGAAGATACACGGGTGAATATAATCATTTTAAGAAAATAATAATAACTTGTTGATGATGTCCACTTACAAGATATTGAATTGCATTTTCTTCAGACTTCCTTGTTGTCAAGTTGCAATTGAAAAAAAAGGAAGGATATTTTTTTATTCACAAAAAAATGTAATAATTTAAGTGAAAGTTTAACGAATGATAAAGATGCTGCTGTATTACGAAAAAAAAGACAATGAAAGAGTAAGAGAAAGTAAATTTGATGAGACGAGAGTAGTAGATTTTCAGTAATCCCTCTGTTATGTTTTGTACGAAATAAATTGAAGATTTGAAATCATACATAGATTTTAATAGATGAATATGTTCCATTGCCTTTAAGTCTCAGTGTTAGACTACGCAGATGTTCTTAACTTGACAGCATTGGTGCCTTCTTCTATTGCAATTATTAGGACTATTTAGTAGTTATTAAAGTCAGGAAGGTTAGCAGCTTCTTTTAATACTTCTACTAAAGAATACGAGTAGGCTAAAGAGAATAACACTAATCTTATTTTTGGATTTTTTTAAATTAGTATATATTAAAGTATATACAGTTTATTTACATCTACACATCTTATACTATATAGCAGATAAAAGACGAAAAAGCAGCCATTGTCAATTTGTTCAAAATATGCGTTCATAAAGGTACTCTGTGTTTAAAAATGGGAACATCCTCATAACAGTAACAAAAAGAAAAGTCAATGTCTCAAGTGTATTAGCTACAGGTGTCTTGCAGAGAAGATAAGAACTGTAAGTGAGTACTGTTTGCGAAGTCAGACAGAAAATATCAACGTCTTCCTTGGAGGAAAGATCAGTGAACGCCTTGATGTACGAAAAACTAACAATGACGTCTGTGTCAAGTAATGGGTTTGCTAAATTGATGTAGCAACGTTTCTATTCGTCTCTATTTTGTCAACAACTAATATGATAGCAAGATGCAGAACAGGCAGCGTAATGTACAAAAGAATACTCAAATAGAAAAACAAATTTAGTAATAACATTACATTCGAAAATGCATTTTTTTTAGTTGTAAACCAGAACAGATGACCAAACGAACAATCCGGTTCTTTCATCCAATGCTTTGATAAATCAGCAAATCACATTTTCATATTTATATTTATATTTATTGTCATCAGAATTATGCCAGTCTTCTAGAATTCTCTGACACTATAGCCACTTAGTACCACAAAACATTTTGAGAATATTTTAAACCTTGGCAACACATTTAACTAATATGATTTTCATGTCAACTAAAAAATTGGAATCAGCAATGAAAATCAGGACTCTTAAGCCAAGCAAACGAATATTAGGAAATCATGAAACAGTTGGGTTTAGAAATACTACACTAATATAAAAGAACGAAGAGAGAAACATTTTAGAAAAATTATTTCTTAAAAAGAGTTTTAAAAATACAGGACTTGATATAAAAATACAATGTCTCTTTCACGTACAGAGAAACTTTTGTTATCTGGTTGAAAAAATATTATATGTGAAAAAGGAAATAAATAATAAAAGAGGTTGATGCCAAAATTAAATATCAATTTCATTTTGCAATTTTTAAAAATTAATACCAGAATTTTTAATTTTTTTAGTTTTTTACTTCTATTTTGCTTTAATATTATTTTTCTTAGTCCTGCCTCCAAATTCATGCATATTGATATTGCTAGAGTTGAATTTTCTTGTAATCAAAAAATATAAAAAAGGGTAAAGCTGACGTAAATACGAAGACAAAATACTTTGATTTATATTACCTTTGAGTTGAAAATATTTAATTTCAAAAATTTTAAAATCTTTTATCTTCCATCTAATTTATTTATCAAATTCTGATATAAAATTTTAATTTTCTAATTTTATGGTTTTATTATGCAATAAAAGGACATATCAATGGCAATTTTCATAAACTGATTTGCATATCCTTTTAAATATTTAAAAAAAATACAATGTTAATTACCCCGTCCTTCCCCACTTCCCCTACAAACAAAGAAAACTCAGTTTTCTATTTTTTCTTCTCAAACTGCCTACTCTTATTAATAAACTTGTTATAAAGTTTCTTCTCTTTGTCACCATCTTATTGATATGATAGCGCTTACCATTTTACAAAGTCAGCTGCAATGTCATATTTAATTCAAAAACAATTATTTCCAGTCGTTTTTTTATTTCATTTCTTTTACTTTATTCAATTTATGTTTTTAGACATACAGCAAAGGAACATTTGGAAGTATACCAGAAGCCTTTTGGTGGGCAATCATTACTATGACAACGGTAGGGTATGGTGACGTGACACCAAGTTCTTCCCCAGGAAAGATCATTGGTGCTTTATGCGCTTGCTCTGGGGTATTGATTCTTGCCCTGCCTGTTTCTGTCATTGGAAGCAACTTTACTCTTTACTACTCATACGCACAAGCCCGTCTTCGGCTGCCAAAACGACAGAGACCTGCACTTGTCCTTGCAGATAAAGCTTTAGTTAATGCCAAATTAGAGCAAAGGCAGGAACCAAGTCCAACTGCCTCTGACGGTGAGTACAGAAGAAAAGAATTCTTTGGCTAAGTCGACTAAATGCAGTTAGAACTGATTAAATTGCAATTTCTCTGGAGAGTAATTAAGGAATTTTAATGCCACTATAAAGAGGAGGTAAAAATGAAAAAGAGTTAGAGGAAAAAAGAAGAAAATTGATTATTGCTATTCGCTCTAGAAACGATATGGAATAGGGCAACAGTTTTTAATTGGGTGTTTTACCTGAAAAATGTCAGAGGATCCAATTAAATATACATTTTGCTAAATTATCCATTCAAGTCATATGATTCTTACTTTCTGTACGTTTTCAGAATGCAAGAAAGAACTCTGGTAATTAATTAGTAAAAAAAATAGTATTCAAAATAGGAAACAAACTTTTTATTTCCCACTCTCATGATGAAAAAATTTTGTACAGAGTGATTGATTCTTGATTTATATTTTCCATTACTTTGTCTTAGAAAAGAATATTTGCATTTTCCTATCAACCTTTTTTTTAACTACAGAATCTGAAAATGAGGTGATTCTGCCTAAAAGGACACCACGTTGCCGCAGACCAGCGATCGCAGTGACGTCAATGGGAACAAGTGCTGCAAAAGGAAGGATCAGTAAAGACGGTAAAGTTACCTACACAATATACAATAAAATGTTTTTATTGTCATTTATTAGCTACTCTTAAGATGCAGGATTTAAATCATAACCACACTTGATCAGGAGAGGATAATGTACAAGAAAAAGGAGTGCTAGTGAGAAGAGGAAGAAAATTGCTTTGGACGAAATTAATGGAGGAAATCCGAGAGGACTTGCAGGCAGATGGACAGTAAAGGTATGTAGTAGATGTAGGATGGTGGAGGCCACTTATCTCTTGTGGCAACTCCTTAATTAGTTCCCCTTGAAATACATTACTTAGATGGTACAAACACTGAAACAGGTGAGATTCAAAGTATACCGAATGAAGGGCGCTAGGGTTAGATGTACCAGGTAGAAGAAGAAGAAGAAAGTTGCTCATGACGAAATTAACAGAGGCAATCCGAGAGGACTTGGAAACAATTGGATGATAAAAGCAAGCAGCAGGTGTAGAAAGATCTTGAAGAGACTGATCCACTTTGGCGATGTCTGAGGGGAGCTGTTAAATGCTGGTATAAGGATTCCAACTTTTTGGTACAAAAATAAGCCACACCGTATTGCTTATTTGTTAAATCTTTACACTTGTGTTATCAAAAAAAAGGTTTGTGAGAAGATATTTATCTTACATATAAAGAGGTGCAAAATTTATTTCTTTTGTAACTAAAGAGTAAAATAGTCATCGTGATCAAAGTCAATAAAAGTGTTGGCTAGCTACATTAAATAATTTCATCTTTGCCTTCCATGTTTGAAAACTTAATAAATATTACAAGTTTGTGAAACAGAAGCTGCCTTTTTGTCGTACCAAGTGTTTATTATTTTATATGCTACACATACCCTATCTTCATAAAAATACCCCTAAAATGTACGAAGCGTTAGTTATCAGTTTCTGATAGAGTTCTGGGGTGATAAGCGAAAGACAGAACGATTTCTAGACCAATTGGCAGTCGATGAGGAAAACAGTAAACGACACTTCAAAGAAATATCTAAATGTGGAGCTTGGTCTTCAAAAGTAAAATTAAAATCCCAGTGGAAATGCAAATCAAAAGGAGGAACAATATAAACTAAGGTGACCAGATTTTTCGGATGAAAAAAAAAGGACGCCTGGAGATTAGTAGAAAGTAATGACTGTTCATAATTTTAGTCAACAGTATTCTATTGCAATACAAGTCTGCATGTACATTGCACCTGATACCAAGAATCCAATAGTTAAGTGATATACTGCCCTCTCTTAGTAGTAATATATACTTTGCAAACAGTCAATTATTTATAAATCATAAGCAGTTTCCGAAAATTATTCTATTGTTACTGACCACTCAGAGATCGTATTTTTCAGAGTAGTGTATCGAATAATGATTAAATGAAAAAAAAATCCTACCATGGTAGTTATTTCCGCGAATAAAGGACAATACAGGACAGGAAAAAAGAAAAGGACACGGATCCAAATCAAAGGACAGTCCTTTGAAAAAAGGACGTCTGGTCACCTTAATATAAACAGACTTAAGGTGATATTCTCAGAGGATTCCATTGGGAAAATTAATGAATAATGAGGAAATGGCATAAATCTTGACAGTGCTTGCATTCATTTTAATAAAACTTTATCAATAGTATTAGCATAAAATTATTTTATTGAGATATTTGCTTTTATTAGGTTCATCTTGGGCCCAACTGGTAACTTCTGTTCAGCCAGAGTATTGTTCTCGTTTAATTACAAATATTCCAAATATTTTCTGTTAGGTCTCTATCGGATTTCCAGAGTAATGAAACTGCCCTGGAGAGAAGGAAAATGATTTGGGAAACATCGTTTTCGGTCTTAGCAATTCTTAACTTTGTGAAATCATAGGCATTACAGATACAGGAGCTTTATCATGCCACAGGATACCAATACAACAAGCAGAGAAAAATCAAAATTTCATTCTCTCCAGCACAACAATTACATCAACAGTATATTTTTCACTCTTGCAAAAATATGACTTCGAACACTAAAGAAAGAAACCTCTAAAACACTAGATAGGCATAGCATCACTTCTTAAAACTTCTCAATCTCTGTCACCACGTAAATCCTCACTGTTTCAACATGAAACACTTGTATCTAGTTAATAATACTATTCTGACAACAGAAGAAGTATCTGTGGAAACATTGCTCAGAGAAAGCTCAGGAATCATGACATGATAAAGCTTCTATAACACGTCTTTTAGTTTTAATTCCTTTTTCATTAAGGAATAAAAATTATGATATCTGTCAACAGGTTTCATACGAAATTTGAAGTAGTGTGACACCCAAAATTGCAATTTTTACTTGGTGGCACTTCTAAAATATGCGCTTGCATCCTATGCCTATTTGTTGCTATTTTAAAGCTACAAAAATGTTTGATGAGATAATTTTTAAGATTTTTTAATAATCATCTATTAATTTTCCTTCAATCCCAAATTTAAATCTACAGTGCCCCTACGACAGTTTCGGTGTTAACAAAAACTCATGTAAAATATCTTTCCCCATTATTTGATATGTTACCTTTTCATTACGTATTACCAATTGTATCAAGAATTTTGAAATTCTTTGGTATCTTCACTCTTAAATAATTATCTTAGTCATTTTTTCAGAATTTAGTTCCAAGTTTTTAACTATCATATTTTGCTACCTATGAATTGAGTTGATATCAACATTAGTTGCTTAAATCAGCCCTAATATTTAAACATTTTTGACTTATTTTTAAATTTAAAGAGATCATTATGAAAAAAACTACTCTTTGGGGTTCTTTTTAATAATATTACTATGTTTTTATAGATTCTTTCAGAGAAAAAGTTAATAAATGGAAGAAACCAAAAACTAAATATATATTTAATAGTAAATAATTTAAAAGATAAAAAATAAAAAGAATGAAACAGGATAAAACTTTAAAAAGTAATAAGGTTCAAAGTAACCCCCCAGCCCGTGGAAATACTAAAAGAGTTCTGTCATGGTTGAAATAGTCGCACAAAATGGACTGGAGTAATGTATGCTAAGCAGATACCGGTGAAATTATAGGAAAAGATCAATGAAATAGTAATTAAACCGATTGTACTGTATGCTATGAAATCAGTAAAATTATACACCAGCGCCGGAGACAGGAGACTGATAACAGGTATACCCTTTTTCAGAAAAAACGGAGTAGAAAGCGTCCCCATCTCGCAATAGTTGTCTAGATTCTGAAACTCCTCTCGATATGCTCAATTCAGAAAAACGAGAAAACATGTAGCTTGAAGGTGGAATGCCCTGGATGACAAGGAATGAACCTGGCAGTCCAGAAGAATCGAACCCACAGAAAATATAGCATCTAGTAGCAGTGAGACATGGCCCACATGGAGAGTGCCGAACAGCCTACGAGTGTGACATGGCATATGCATGGCATCCATAAAGTCTTGTGATTTCACGGCCTCAGATCTCTGCATCTGCACCAAAACGTAGAATATGCAACACCTATTTAGCTGCCAAACCTCCCCAACCTGTTAATCAGAGAACCTTTCGCCAGCACAACCTGCTATCTCCACCGCAAAACATTGGTCAAATCAACTGTGATTGTCAAAGACACGACAAAGAAGAAGAATTAGAAGTAATGCTGAAAAAAGTGTCATCCTTAGAAGTAACAGAAATTAACATCTTACTTTGGTCACTGGAAGTAACCAGGTTAGGCAAAAAAAGAACGAAACAGTCAGATACAAATTAGGTATGAGTAGAGAAAACGAGAAAGGAAATGAGATGATCCATGTTCAGATGATATGATCATGTGAAGAGAAGGGCCATCTTCTATGTTGGAAACAGAGTATTAACCATGGAGGGTCTGAGTAAACGAGGAAGGAGAAGACCAAGAAGAGTTGGTTTAACCATGTGAAGATAGATATGAAAGAGTTAGGCATCAGTAAAGATGAATGGAAAGAGAGAAAGAAAAGAAAGAAAACTATGGGCAGTGGTGGCATCAAAGAAACCGCAAAAAGAGAAAGTTAGAATGAAAGAACCCTCTGCAAAGAAGTGGGTTCTAGCCTTACCAAGAGTGCTAAAAGTGAAAAGAAAAGGTAAAACAGAATAAAAGAAGGCAAGATACAGACTGTCTGTTTTTTATTCTTCTTCTTCCAAGATGCAACGAGAAGCTATATTTTAACCAAAAAAAAACTTCCTGTTTTTACTAAAGAAGTTTGCATTAATCAATAGGTTTTGCTCTGTGATTTCTTCAAACAAGGATTGAAGGAGCTTTAGTTTCTCTCTTGAGTTTTCTTTAATATAGTTTATAATACTGTGACTGTTTTAATCGCTTTATAAAATAAATATGTTAACATAACCTTCAGGGAAGAGAAAAGAAAGAAGTTACTGTCTTTTCTTTACGTTTTTTAATATTTAGTTCCTTCTGTGGTTATCAAACAATTAATAAAACCTCTTTTCCAAAGGTAACAATTATTCTTTGGGGTGTGGTAGTTGCAGCCAATGAAATTAGTGACATTATCTGTTGCGTTTGAGAAAATAAATTATATATGTCAGTGAAACGTTATAGATATTAGTGGTCATAGTATTGTACTAGATGGATATCTACAGACAACACTGCCAAAAGACAGAATCAAATCTAAATGTTGATATTATTTTGTGCTCAACGACAAACCCAGTCAAGGTTAATAAAATTTGTTTTGTTAAATTTAATATACAACCTGTTGGATTTTTTATTAATTTGGAGTACATATTGTCTTTATTGACTTTTATAATGAATTTTGTTACAGAATAATTTTAAAAATATGTCCCAACAATCATTCTTCTCACTGGATAGTTTAAATTTTTAACTTGTATTTCAGAAAAGTATTTTTGAGATTACAACACAAAAATTAGTGTTTATTGTACAGCTCAATAAAAAACAATACACCTATGAGTGAGTTCAAAGTCTTTTCTGATCTGCAAATGCATTAAGATACTAAAAATTTTGAGAATGTCGTAATAATGACACCTTGGCCATTCAATTTTATTTTTCTAGTTAATAAGCCAAAGAAATTTGTTAATAATCAAATGTCAGTTTTGTTTTCCTTTGAGAATAACATTATTTCAAAAGAACATGTGAAGATTGCTTGATTGTCCCAGAAAGGCCGACCTAATGATCAATAGAGCTAAATTTTATCTTCAGTAGTTCAAATTTTTGTTGTTTCCTGTGATTATTTATTTATAGAAAAAAAACGATTAGCTGACTATATTGTACAAAGAACAAGTAAAGAAACAGTGACATAGTTTACAAAAAACGTAGTAAAGTTTTCATAAATTTGTATAAGATAATCGAGTTTCACACCTGATTCGTTGCTGCAAAATTTAGATAAGTTGTAAAAAATGGATATTCTAAAAGAGAGTGACACTTTTATCTAATATCCTTTTCGGTAAAAACAAGCCAGTTACTACGATGAACAAGATTTCCGATAAAACAATCAGTTTTAAGTGACTAATGGAAAATAGTAAACGTAAGGTCTGTTTTCTTAAACAAAAATCACATTTTAAAGAGATAGTGTTTACTTGTAAAACTGTAAGTCGTCTGATAAACAGAACAATGTTGAATAATTTTTGTCCTGAAATTTGACTTGTATTTCGCACATTCAGTTTTATTTATTGCACAAAATATGTAGTTTTTAATTCCCTGTTTACTTCAAAACGTTTACATTCAATCTTCAATTGTATTTTAACTAGTTTTTTTTTCTTTCCCTTGATGAAAGAGAAAGTTACTAGGGATCCATGTAAATCTCTGATCAGCATAAAAATCTGCTTTTGGGGGAACAGACAGAATCCTCCCTATTTGACATTTGAAATGTGAAAAAAAATGTTGGCCATTGGCTATTTTTTATTGCTCGTCAAACTAGGGAATACCGGAAATTCCACCAGTTATATCAATAAAGTAAATTTTATCATCATAATTATAATAATAATAATAATAATAATGGTCAGTAAGAAGCTGGACTCACATTTAAAGAATTGTGATGAAAACATCAAAATTGAAGTTGTACAAAAAACAGCATTGTTAGCATCAGTACATATCCTAAGAAAGGTACTGTCGTCGTAAGACACTGGAAAAGTAAACTTGAAATCTCTGGTGGCTTGTTGCTGCCTGCTTTCAAGTTAATTTACTGACATCAAGGACTAAAGTCGAGAAGTGAAACATTGAACATAATATAAATGATAATAATAATAATAATAATAATAATAATAATAATAATAATAATAATAAAAAGTATCGTTTAAGAAAAGGAACCTCAATCCTGAGTGATTGAAGAGTTAAAACAAAGACTGAAAGCCAAAAAGGAAAAATTAAACGATACGATAATAAAATAGAGCAATTCCGACAGAACAGATTATCAAAATAATCAAAAATGATTATTTGAAAACCTTGAAGGTGTTGACTGAGACAATGATGAAGCGTTGGAGGCTCAAGCAGCGAGAATGTGTTGGCAGATCTGGGAGAAAGACGTTGCCCACAACGAAAATGCCAAATGGATAAAAATGTCGAAGAAGACTGATAACGCTGAAATAATCCTGCGACTAAAAACAGGAAAACCTGAGTATTACAATGGAAATGTCGAGACAGCAAGCTAATACGTTAGCAAACTGGAAGACACAGGAATCAGAAGGCGTCCAAGGATACTGGATAAAAAAAAGTAAGGACCTTGCATCCAAAAATGGTAGCTTTTGTTTACCTAAAGAAAAACTGTGCTTATCATGAGAGATAAAACCAAAGGCAACGGCGCTGCAAATTAGAGACCTATAACTTGCTTAGCTCTTGGGTGGAAGTTATTAACAAGCATAGTTTCAGAGGAAGTGTACAAACACCTAGATGAAAACAGACTATTCCCTAAAGAACAGACAGGTTGTAAAAAAGCTCCAGGGGAACTAAAGATCATTCTTAATCGATAAAGCCATAATAAAGAGCTGCAAGCGGAAGAAAGTTGGGTTCGCTATGCGATGGATTGACTACAAAAAGGCATTTTATGTGCCTTGATAATGCCTACAACCTATAGTATGTTTCGCAAGAAGAGAGATGCAGATCGTTTTTATCAGAAAAGGTTGGAAGGGGGCGGGAGTCTCATAAATGTAGAAGACTGTGTAATGATGGAAAAAAACTGCTTGCATAAATACTTGCAAGAGAGCGAGGAACCAATGTTAATAGAGGTTATGAAGGAGAAGATTATAGATGAAAGGGCAAATAAAGTTTCAATTCTAGAAAAGAGAAACAACAACTTCTAGCAAAAACAATTAAACAGCTTCTTTCACACCAACACCAGTTTCATATATCCACGTAATTGGGGTTGGCTTAAAACTGATGACCTGAAGAAGACCACAAAAGGTACCCTGATGGCAGCTCAAGAGCATGCCATCAAAGGTCAAACAAACATCATATTGACAAGGATGTTACTTCCCCAAAATGTCGACTGTGTGGTGACCGTGTGGAGACAGCTTCCCACTTAATATCAGAATGTAGAACTCCAGCTCAAAAACAATACACAATACTGGAGGCACAATAAAATCGCACCGATTCTACATTGGCATATGTTTAAAGTCCACAACATTGAACATTCAAAAAATTGGAATGATCACCATACAGAAGATGTAATTGAAAATGAAAAAGTGAAAATACTCTAGGACATGAAAATTAAGACTGATGAGGTTTTGCAACATTCGAAGCCTGACAGTTATTTTTGATAAAGAAAGTAGGAAATGTACGATGTTTGATGTAGCTTGCCCCTTTGATACCAGAATGATCGAAAAAGAGAGAGAAAAAATTAACAAATACCAAGACCTTAAGTGGGAATTGAAACGAATTTGGAATTGTAGGGAAGTACAAGTGGTTCCCACTATCATCGGAGCATTGAGTACTATATCAAATCCCTGATTCTCATTTTGGAAATTTACAGAAGGCTTGCTTGTTGGGAACAAGGACTCAACGCTTTGTACTGAACATCTAAGGTTGTGAGTCGCAACCTGATGTTCAGATAACATCCGGTTTGTAAACTGAACTTCTAAACGAAATAATAATAATACAAATAAGAATAATGATAATAATAATAATAATATTAATTATAAAAAGAAAGCTACGAAGACCAGACTTGATTCTTGTTTTCAAGAAAGAGCAAAAGGCGACAATAATTAACATTGTTCTGGCGGCTGATGTAAATGTGGTGGAAAAAGAAAAGAATCAGGTGGAAAAGTACCAAGATGTGAAAAGAGAGATTAAAACATTGTAGAAACTGAAGAAAGTAGAGATAGTGCCTGTT
>RDPX01000355.1:419690-448115 GCA_003991215.1 Morbakka virulenta | reverse complement strand
TAGTGTATGTACCAGCGTTGTCCCAATCGTCGTGGGAAGCTTAGGAGGGGTGACGAAGCGCTTGGAGCGCAGTTTGAAAGAGGTGGGCATCCCTGATGTCTTGGGTGGACTCCAAACATCTACCAGCATTGGAACTACCAACATATTGAGGAAGGTGCTTAACCTCTAAAGCTACTGGTCGGTAGCCGGGGTTAAGTTTTCTCGTCTGGCAGGTGAATACCATCTCCCTGTGCGGGCTGTCATGCTGGACATGAACTTTGTTTATTACTATTATTATTATTATAATTGCTCGTACTTTTTAAGAATTATAGTTTTTAAAATTAGTTGATTGGACACTGTTGTTTATACGAAAGTTGAAGGTTTAACAAGTTTACGATAAAATATGTGATTATATATATATTATATATTATATATACCATTGTACTATTTTGGATGACATTTTTTTTGGTACAAACGAAAGTGTAGATTGAATTCACTTACTATATCGCCACCAAAACAGAAAAATTGCAATGTCAAAATAATGTAGCTTTGACAAAGAAACAACAAATGTCCTTGGTAAAAATTTGAACCATTCAAAAGAAAGTTATTACAGATTTTCTACAGAAAGAGAAAAAAGATCGATAAGTTCTAGATTAAATTAGAATTTGAATAGCTTATTAAATCTTAGGGAGCTAAGAGAGTGAACAGCTGGTTCATGCTGTTTGGTTTCTGCTCTGCAGTTAATAAATTTCTATGACGACAAAAATCCAATAATTTTGTTCTAACAAATACAGTATATCCAAAAGTATTTTTTTCTTTTTGGAGTATTTTGTATCATAGAGTGTTAATTAAATATAGAAGAAAGCTTCCTTACCATCTGGTAAGAATACCCATTTTAATGTCCAATTGAAAGTACTTCGTTAACTACATATATGATTTTATGCTTATGCGTACAAAAAGGAAGAAACAGGTTAATACTTGTAATAAACACAGAAAAATCTAAATAAGGATCTTATTTCCTCAGTAACATAAAAAAATGCACATTCTACATCAACACCTTCCTATCTATGATATCAAATTAACAAAGAATCTAGAAGACTAAACAATAAAATGGAGTTCCTGGGACCAAGGCACAAAAGGAGCCAAACCCACACAAGCACCCTAGGTCCCATTGAATAGCTTTAAGGTCGAGATGACAGGCTTGTAACCTGCACCTCCATCCAAAAATCAAACCCACTGCAACTATTGTCATTTCCACACTTTAGACATCCAGAATAAAGCGCCAAGGTACACCTGATCCAATTAACAATGCTTGTTTTATCATTATTATAAAAAGAGTTTTATTTGTTCTTATATGATAAAACATTCTATAAATATGGCTTACTAAAATTGTAACCTTTTTAAACAGGAGCTTGACGGTATTTTGTTTTATTTTCAGCCATTCATAACCTACGATATCTATTTTTGAAATTTTCAAATACGCTATTCCTGTCAAACCATAGCCAGATTTAATAGCCTTAAATAGTGTGGAAACATAGATAACAAACTTAATTCAGTTAAAAGATTCTTAAACATAATTTATCTCAGTCTTAATTCTCTAAACTTGTTTATTTTAAAGACCATATACCATATTTTTAAACTCCTTTTCTACATGTTAGTTTGTTTACCTTGCGGGGTTGATTTCAATTTGTTTTCAATAGCATTCATTATGGATTAGATATTTATTCCTGCTTTTAAACGTTTTGCAATGGAATTAATTGCTAAGTTCATATATCTGCTTAATTCCTTTGTGCCTTGAAGTCGTCTGATATTTTTTATGGACGACATGTCCTCTACTGCTTCTATCCTACATTATATTTTAAATCTAACTTAACATCAACTTTTTTTTCATATTGGTAGTAAGATGATGGTATTTCTTATACAACACAGGACAATAAAAAATGTCCTTTATTTGCAATGTTCCTTAAGCTCTCAATCACTTTCTTGTTTAGATAATATCATACCATGTTATTACATTGTGTAATGTAATAAAATAGCAGAGGTACCAGCCAGTATTAAATACTGTATATTGCATGTCTACCGTGGTTGAAGTGCACACAAAAACTGACCAATATTCATGAGGAGGTGTGCATTTATACTTTTAGAGAACATAATGGAAGAATCTAGGAAGCTCGAATGCAGAACATTTCAGAACAATCAGGAACATTCCACTGCAGAAAGTTCTGGAACTTTCTAGAACTTTCTAGAATATTCTGGACGTTCGCGTTAGATGTGCCTTGCTCTGATCACCCACTGTGGGGTAGATTAACGTTTTTGATTAAATGTAAGTCTTAATTTCTTGGTAGGGAATTAGGCTTTTGGAGTATAAAATGGCCTCAGTGGCCTCAACGACCCTAGAGGTCAGATCTGATTTGATTCGATCCACCATGCATTTGTGGGATCGAGAAACACTTTTCCATTACATTATTAGACTATCCAACTCCCATGGTCGGAAAATGGATTTTCCACACAAAAACTGACCTCCAGCAGCCTCAAATGACATCGGAGGTCAGATCTGATGTGATTCTGAACTCTTTTGATTTACATAAGGAAGTCTCTGTCTTGCCTCACTGAGCCAAAAATGAACCTTCGAAAGACAAAATGGCATCCAGCAGCCTTAAATGACCTCGGAGGCCCAGATCTCTGTAGCCATGACCAGAGGTCACACGGTCATCCATGCAAAATATCAGCTCGCCGCGGTCAGCCGTTCGGCCGTGATGAGGCAACACACACACAAACACATACACAAACACACACACGAACACACAAACGTGAAATATATATATATATATATATATATATATATGTAGAGAGAGAGAGAGAGAAAGAGAGAGAGAGAGAGAGAGAGAGAGAGAGAGAGATGTAACGGTCTCCATAGCGTATTGTTTAGATGTTGTTCTTATGTTGTTTGAAGTAAATTGGTCCCAACTGATATAACTAGGTAACCATCCAATATAAACGAGTCTTTCAACTAACAGCTGTCCTAAGACCGTTGTTTCAAGTATTGACTCAGTTGTCATCTGAAAAAAACAGGATTTGTTTTTCTCTACATAAAAATGAGACCTGCTTTACACTTTTCAAGATTCTGAGTCCATAATTACTTGCCTGAGGTTGTTCTTTTATTCTCCTGTATAATTAAGGAACAGTTAGGTAATAACATATTGCTCCAATTTGATAAACATACACAAGCACTGCGCATTAGGCTTAAAATTGTATCATTGTTAACCTTGCGCGACATTACAAATCAAATACGTTAAGTTTTTCCATCCATTAACATCCCTTCTCGAGCTGTTTTAAGATGTTAAAGTCTCTTATTTAGAGCTGTCTTATTTGCTTCTTCTAATCAAATTTTGACTTTTCATTCTTCCTCAGATCTTTAGTCTCTTTGGAAAAACATGGAACAGATTTCATTGTCAAGATTAGACTTCCAACCAGAAATTCAAAACAACAAAGAATCTTTAATTATATTTAGAAGACTTTCTGTGAATTCCAATTAGTTATTCCCAAAATTAAGAGCCTAAATATGCTTTTCATGAGTATGCTAATGACGACATTGAAAGTTGTTTCTACTTTACGGTTATTTCCGTTTCTATAGTAGTGTTGCATATAAAGCATGATTCACTTGAAGAGGTACTACTAAGAGTTCAGTTGGTGGAACATATAGTTATTGGGTTAATGGTTATATATTTTCTACATATTTTATTAACTTATCGCCTATCAACTAAAATGCTTTTCAACAATTGACACAAAAGTACAATAAGATTAATTTCATGGTAATTGACTTCTCGTTTTAATTTGCCAATGATTATTATCATGTTCAATCACTGTCTTTAATGATTAAGAATTGTTTCAAAGTTAAACAAATGTTTCAAGATTTAATAAATGTTTTAATTTTTAGAAATTGTTTTACCATTGAACAATTGTTTTAATATCTAATAATAGAAGCAAAATACCATTATTTACATTGTGTTTACCTTATCATTAGGATATTAATTTCATGCTACTTCGATTTTCGTTAACAGGTATGGTTTCTACTGGACTTCGTGCCCTATCAGATGTAGTAGTAGAACTAGCTGTGCCAATTGCACAAGGAAAAGTTAACCCTGGTAGAGATCAGAATCAGGGTCAAGAGGTAGCGAGGAAGCTATCTGTTTCACGTCGCCGAACAAGTTCAGTTAAAGCTGCATATAACACAGCCTATGATGCGGTTAACGTTACTGATGAAAAACCGAATAAACAAAGGAAAAGATTTAAAATAAAAAATAAATTGGGAGGAAAACATAATGACAGAACACAAGATCCATCACATAATAAACTTCAGTCATCAGTTTCTTTCTACAATTCAACTGAAGAAGGTGATCAAATATCGGACCGAAGAAGTTCCGTTACGTCGGCAGATCCAACTGTATCAGAAGCAGATTCTCTCTCCGAAGGAGACACAGATGTAAAACGACCAATAAAAGAAAAAGAAGATCATATATTTCTAAGTGATAATGATGCCAATATGTTTAGCCTTGATAAAAGGCAATTTGCCTCGGGTGTTACCAGTCCATTGATAACAGAGGAACACAAATCTGCATATCAAAAGCAGGATTCTTTTATTGAACAGGGTCGTTTTAAGAAAAGAAAGTATTTGTCTTCAAAAAGTTTTAGTGAAAAAGATAATCGTGAAAATAAGGAAATAAAATTTGGTAAGGGATCAGGACTTGTTCAAAGGTTTACTAATTGGCGAAACCCAAATAATTGTTCGAACAGGATTGTTAGGAGGTCTGAAAGTATGGATAGCAAGCGTTCGATGTTAGATATGGGTATCATCGCTGGCAGTCCCGGAGTAAAATTATTTTTAACTGGAAGCTCTCCTTGTTCCTCTAGGGGAGGAGTGCAAAATGTTGAACAGAAAATTGGTAATGGACAAAGCAGTTATTCAGAAGGAATGCATATTATTGGACGTCGAGAGAACGGCAACGGAAGCTGTGTTTGAAATATTACCACGTTGTACTATTGAGGGTGGTCCATATCAAAATCTATCGCTTTAAGTACTTGGAAAGGACTGGGATAATAGTTTCTCATGTGAACTCTAACATAAAATGAAAGTAGGTGTTGGTTATAGGTCTGGTGACATCTCTCTAGGAAACCATTAAATCAGTAACATGTTGACAGTAATTTGTAGAAAACAAAGCATAGGAACAAGTGCACTTTGAACAACACAGCTTTGTAATGTTACAACAACATACTTTGTTAAAAAACTATTACTTCCTAATACTATTTTACTTTAGGAAAAGTACACATGTTCAATGGATGCTTAAGAATCCTGTTCCTGGAGAATTTATCCATTTAAGGCTACCTCTCTCAGAAAACTGCTGGAAGTCATCCATATTAAATTTGAAAATAATAACGAATTTTAAAAAAGTTTCGATATTAGTCATTGGAAATTGGAACTAGGGGTGTAGTTAATGTTCAAGTAAAAATAACAATTACGCACAAATTTTATATCATTTCATTTTAAATTATACTTTAAGAAATTGCTATCAAACTGTATCTTGATCAACGTCAAATGAAGCTGAGACATCATTAGTCTTTGAAGCCTATAGCATAATTCAACTGTTTAGAGCAATTTTTATCGTTTCCTTTTTAAATCAATTTATCCAATTTTTTTTTCACACCAAAAAATTAAAGGAAAACGTCCTTTTTTGTTGAAAATTTCATTTTGAAAAAATGATTCTAATGATCAAAAGGGTGAAAATGTTCCAACCAGAGTAATCATGATGTAGGCTTCAGTAAAATAAACAGCAAACTAGGATTACAACTTAAATCATCATTCAATACTAGATAACGCTTTATCGTCACTATTTTGTAGTGAAGGGTTGTAGATGTATAAGACAGCCAGAATTATTTTGAAAGTTAAAATTTGTACTTGTCCAATAATCATAAAATGTTAGTTTCAAAAGTAGAACTGCATTATTAGCAAAGACTCTTACCCCAACACCGCTTTTCTGCAAGAAAAAATAGAATCTTAAAAAAAATGGAATGCCATACAGTCCTCTGCGCTAAACTAACTTCTGTCTTTGGTAAATGTGATCACAATTAAAGAGCTTCAGAGAGATATAATATATATATATATATATAGTCTTTACTAATACTGTCTGTTTTTGCTTTAAGTGAATTAACTAAAGAAAGATAATGATGAAATAGGAACTGAGATGCCAATTCCCAAATGAACAATCTGCCGGTCTTTTTCAGTAGCATCAGATATATTCCAAGTATAAGTCTTAGGTTAATATATTTAACGGGGCAAAAAATTGTAAAATTGTAATCATGCACGTTTTTACAATTGTTTTTCCAAACTATACATCTATTATGTCACATAGTAGATAATAATGTAATTCTTTAATCCAGACTCTTAGTTNATATATATATATATATATATATATATATATATATATATATATATATATATATATATATATATAGTCTTTACTAATACTGTCTGTTTTTGCTTTAAGTGAATTAACTAAAGAAAGATAATGATGAAATAGGAACTGAGAAGCTATGCCAATTCCCAAATGAACAATCTGCCGGTCTTTTTCAGTAGCATCAGATATATTCCAAGTATAAGTCTTAGGTTAATATATTTAACGGGGCAAAAAATTGTAAAATTGTAATCATGCACGTTTTTACAATTGTTTTTCCAAACTATACATCTATTATGTCACATAGTAGATAATAATGTAATTCTTTAATCCAGACTCTTAGTTGAAATAGTTGTGTTAAATAGAATCTTTGTAACGGGAACAGTCCTAGATTAAATTTATTATTACATATGTCCTGGATGATCGCGTAAGTAGGCTAAGAATAAATTCAATATTTAACTGTCAGGTGGTAAATACAACAATTGTAAAATCAGCAGCTCTTTTTTTAGATAACTGTCAATCTAAGAACAAAAGAAATACAAATTGAGTGGGTTAGTTAGATTCTTTTTATCTCTACTAGCTACGATAATCACCAGGTTGAATACTATGAACAAGTAGAAAAAATAATTAGTAATACATATTTTTCTATCTTGTCAATGCAGAATTCTTTGCAGTTGTTTAGTCAGCCTAATAGTTCATATATTTGTTTTCCTTAAAGGCTGAAAAGTATCTCCACTCATCATCTAGTCAGAAGGCAATTTAGATATGGAGCTGATTGTTAAGGTCAACCCTTTCCCAAAACGTTCTAGAATATTTTGGCAACACAAGACTTGTTACAGCTGCAGATGATAAATTGTCACTAAATAGAGACCTAGTGATGCTAGCTTCATATGATCTGTCTCGATATGTTGTGCTACATAAGCTGTTACTCCATGGATGACTGCTTCACATTAAGCCTGCTGATGGAATACATAACTCAAGAACATAATAATCGGATTATCAATGCAAGTGAATATGTTTATATCCTGCAATAAATTCTTCTATCTTTGCTCTGTGCAGGCCCATTTTTAACTTTGGCATTTCTTTCTTACTGTATACTGTATCTGCTGGAAGTTTCAGGGTCTTTCATATCTGCACTGGTACTTTTTCAATTAAGGATATTGAGTTTTTTTTGCCATAACTTAAATGCCTTGAGTTTTGTTAGTTTCTATTATTATTATTCAAGCTTTTAAATATGTATTCTTGAAGAACACTTTTCATAATATTACAATGTCCTTTTTCTCCATCCAAAGTGGCGAGTCTTGACTTGCTACTTGTGCATACTTATTTTCTATCTTTTATGATAATCTCTGGGATAGTTTATTGAACTAGAATACCAAGTGTAACTTTTGTCCAAATGGAGTCGAATGCATTAGACTCAAGTGACAAGCGCAATGGTAATATGTTTATTCCAGCTGCAAATTCTTTTATTAATTCTCTGTTATGATAGGACTTATGTTGTTATGGATAAACTCTTTTAAACGTCATGGTTTTTTCTTTGCAGTATAGGATTCAACACAGCATGGACTATCTTGATATCTTTTGTAATGAAATCTACCAAACTCACTAGTAAACGATATGCTTTTACTATTCCTCTGATGTTTTTTTTAAGAGGGGTAATTTTCTCTGTTATAAAAGTATTACTAAAGAATGTGCAAGGTTTATTATGTTACAATCACCATTAACAATCAGGAACAGTGCAAAATAATTATTGGTATAAAAGCAAGATTCTGTATTTTACTTTCAGCTTTAATGCCTGTGATTTTTTCATACTCTATGCATTTGAGTTTAGCAATAATATTGTAGAATAACTTGAAAGTAGTTTGGTTTCAAATGTGTTTTGTTTTATTTATTTAGTCACATTTATGATTGATAGGACCTAGCCTCTGTATTTTGTTTTGTAACTTAATAGTCTTTGCTTCTGAATGATTACCAAATCAATACTCTTGGAAATTGAATTAACATGTAGCTTTGGTT
The DNA here is from genome assembly GCA_003991215.1 of Morbakka virulenta. Lineage (NCBI taxonomy): Eukaryota > Metazoa > Cnidaria > Cubozoa > Carybdeida > Carukiidae > Morbakka > Morbakka virulenta. Next base: position 439,671 of record RDPX01000355.1, on the reverse strand, counting down.
CTCTGCCTTTGCGAAACACACTTTTCTTAACAACTTCAAAAGCTGTTTTTTCCCATTACTCCAAGCCAGAGGATTCATCTTTCAATAATTCCATTTGGCCTTCATTCTTGGTTTTTTATTCCTCGTTAATTTAACTATATATTCCAAACCTCCTACAGATCATATCATCAGCTAACCGAGTTTTTTATTTAATATGTATTACTTCTATTCCAGGCAAAAGATATTATAATTTAGTTTTTTTTTATCTACATTGATCTTTTTTTTCTTGTGCCATGCCTCAGATAAAGCACTGTATTCTTCTTCTTCTACTGCACTTTTTACGGCTTTGGATATATGATATTTCCATCACCTTGTACGTTATCATTTACTACAACTTTTGTCAATTTCTTCCATATTACTCGATCTGATGCTGATTTACGTAACTTCATAAGATCGTCTGTGTTTTCGAAGCTCGTAATATTTCCAGGTAGTATCTTCCCATTCTTTATGCATGTTATAATGTCTTCGTGAAGCTTGACAGGTAATGTTGCCCTCTTTCTTCCTGAAAACTGCTTTGCTCCATCAGGTTTTCCAAAGTAGTACAACATTGCCAATTGACATGGTGTTAACAGTGGTAACCTCAGCATATGTCCGAATGCTGTCCATCTCCTTTNTTTACGTAACTTCATAAGATCGTCTGTGTTTTCGAAGCTCGTAATATTTCCAGGTAGTATCTTCCCATTCTTTATGCATGTTATAATGTCTTCGTGAAGCTTGACAGGTAATGTTGCCCTCTTTCTTCCTGAAAACTGCTTTGCTCCATCAGGTTTTCCAAAGTAGTACAACATTGCCAATTGACATGGTGTTAACAGTGGTAACCTCAGCATATGTCCGAATGCTGTCCATCTCCTTTCTTTCATTTCAACATGAATGGGGTGTTCGTCGCTGTCTTGGTATACGTTCTTGTTCCTTTTCCTTCTGTTCCTCCAGATCTCCCTCAGATGTTTTCTATGTGCAACGTCTAGTTCTTCGGTTTCGGCCTTTGTGAGGCCCCATGTGGACATGTTGTATGTAAGGATTGGATTGACTATCGCTTTATATAATTTCAGTTTCTTTTTGATATTCACCTTCTTCCTTAGCCAAACTTTATTTAATGTGTTCATCGCTGCATTCGAGAGCTGTATTCTCCTCTTCAGATCCTCATAATCTCCTAACAAACTTCCCAGTTTTTTGACACTTCTCCATGATTCTTCCTCTTTACATTTATCTCTTTTCACAGTGGTCTGTTCGGTTTTATCATCGTTCACTATCAGATTGTGTTTACTAAGTATCATCTTTGCTTTGTTGTTTATAACTTTGTCTTTGTTGCTGTCGTTGTTGACAAAGTCTGTATCATCTGCATAAATTAATTCTGTTGGGAGACTTGATGTTTTACTATACGAGTGTTCGATTGATGGATTCAAAGCACTGTATGAGAAACTAATCGTTTCATGTAACCATGACAACTACTTTTCGAACGTTTTAGGAATGAAGTCAATAACAATTCTATGAAAAAACAAAAACAGAATACACCAGGGTAACATAAGAAATACGTGCGGATATTCTCAAAATGAGGGGCTATTCTAAAGGTTAATAAAATAGAAAGAATAAAGTATTCATCATAGAACAACATCGCTTTAAAGTAATTAAAGGTTTAGAAGTACGTGGCTGTAATAATAACATTATTTATTTGGAAACTAGAAGCCTAATTTACAGTTGAAACTGTGTAACAAATAATGCTGTTTGCCTAAGTAGTCTGTATGCTATAATTTTAGTCTTGATTAACTTAATATAATGGCAATGATGATATAATTAAAGTAAGCACTCTAGATAAAACAAAGGCAATGATAAATCACGATAATGTTATAAAAACAAAGATACAATGAATTTCAATCAACTGAAAAAGACAAAAAGAACACTGCAAACATTTATTAGATTGTATCGATGGAAAGAATACAAAATATCTGTTAATTTAAATTCTACTAAAATAATTAGAAAGAGTGGGGTGTTATTACATTGATTTAATTAATATTTTGGCGTTCAAGCAATCATGTTTTACTTAGCTGTTATTTTCTGATAACATTCGAAACCGAATAACCAGGGTACCACTTTTTAAAACAAATTCAAAGTCCCATCCGATGTCATATTGGAAAAACAAAAGAACACTGGATCTTATGTCTTACTTTTGTACCCATTGAATGAAGGGTATAGTGATGGGTAACCTCCAACATTCCCTGCCTTTAGCCATTAATCAAAGGACGTGAAAGTCTATCTCACTTGATTGTTTTAACATGGTGTCAAGTCAATTTTGGCGTAGTCCAACTTTAGATCTTTCTTGAGTTCCTCTCCAGTCTTTTGTCTCTTGAACAGAATATGTGTCCCTCTTTTCTTTTGCCAATCTGACCAGTTTAAATGTTTGTTAGATACTCTATTCTCCAAACGCATGTTTACTGTTGAAGTCATCTCTCCAGATTATTACTGTAGTCATCAGCTTGTTCCCGAAAAGTCGAAACTAGAGGGCAATCGTGACTGTATTGTACAAGCGTTTATTGCTTGTATAAGGTTGGATGATTTGGAAATTTGTCGTTCTTGATTTATCTACTACAAATAGATGTAAAATTGGTAAAAAAATAATTTTAAACGTATTCTATGTAGCTGTAATTTTCTCCTTACAACAATAGCCGGTAGAACAAGATACTTGAGTTTACGAGAGTCCGAGTAAAGGTGTATCGATGAATCAGACGTATCTCGAGAATAACATCTATACTGAACCAAAGGAATACTATCATTTGACTTTTAACATGGTACAAAGGCAATCTTATTTGAAAAATGTTGAACTTGTAAATATAAACACGTTTGAGCACCAATCACAACATTCGAAAATAACAGACATTATGTGACCGCATGAGAATTCGAAAAGAAATTCAACTTGATATTTTTTATTTCTCAACCAAAAGACAGAGAAACCCACGATCAGAAGAGCACATTTTTTTACTAGAATTCTTCTACAAAATGGCAAATACCATAATTTCACGCAGAGTGAAAGTAGAATGAAAAATTAAATACAAATGTAGATGCTATTTAGCTATTTAACTCCTTTGAACTAATTACCAAACTCTACATCAGACCTTATTTTTCGTCTAAATGAAACAGACATGCAGGTTTGTGTTTGAGTCTAAAAAACAATACCGAAATGCTAGAGTGCATTGGTTTTGTAATCTACATAACGCCCATCAAGTCTTAACTGCACCCTCTATCGACATTTGGGAGAAGAACATTAGTTAACAGAGAATTAGTAGACACTAAATTCAAAGATATCATGTGTTTAAATTCATGATTTTAACAGCAGGTTGCCACTTCACATCATAATTTTGAAAGCCTTACCTGAGTTTGGTTTACATATTACTTCCTCTTTTTTGTCTTATGATTTCATAAACGGGCCACAAACTAATTAGATTTCCCAGGTTAAACAATGGCTGAAAAAGGTCATCTTGTCGCCTTGATTGATCAAGATTTTGCTTCGTTAAATATTTCAAAAAATATAAGAAAAAATTTGAATTTAAAACAGTTTAAGTAAAATACAATACTTGTTAGTGGAATAAGGTTTTAGAAGTATAATTAGCTTTGAACACCTGAATCTCACTGATAAGATACAATGAGAAAGATGCCAGGAAAGTTTAACAACAAAATGTCTAGATTTTATAGGAAACTGAAGAGAAGACACTACAAACTTGTTACAAAGAACAAAGAACTGCCATCAGTGGAGTATGATAATCGACAATGTCTCTGGACACGTGGATACGGAACCAACAGAGAAAAAGAAAGAGAGAAAGAGAAAGAGAAAGAGAGAGAGAGAGAGAGAGAGAGAGAGAGATACAGAGAGAGATAACGAGAGATTTTAATCATTGCACAAGAAGGTGGAAGTAGATCTATCTTTTGTGAAACCTGTGGGAAAACTAGGTGATGTGAAAGAGACGTTGATTATTTTTTACAATTCTAGTTACAATATGGGGTTAATATTCTTCTTCTTGGTGAGAGGTCCATTATTTCATTATCTATTTAAGTGTGGAGACATTACTACTATGCAATATTTATGACTACTATCTATTAATTTGTATGATCAATTACAACATGCAGCTAAAAAAATTCAAGTTTTGATAGAAACTTTCTATGTATATATGTTGGGCACTTATCAAGAGCATACAATTTCATCTGTAGCTTATCTGTTGACCGAATAATCAAAGTTATCAAGTGCAATCAGTTCGTCTAGGTAACGTCTTAGCTTTAGGACTGATTGGCTAGAGCTTAATAAAAGAGTATAACAATAGATCTGCTGTATTTTGAGCTTTCTCTTATTTCACTGTTTTATAGTTAAAAATCATCATAGACAATGCCACCAGGTGTCTGGATAATAATAATAATTATTATTATTACTATCAAAATAGTAATAATAATAAAAATAATAATAGAGTTCACATTATTAAAATGAGAAATACCTATTATGCTTTTTCGTTATCAAACAACAGAGAAAACACAAAAAAATTGTTCAAAAACATTCATTGAAAGAATATTATTGTAAACTCCGGTATACATTTTGGAAAACCAATTCGAATGATTTATTACTGTACAATGATAGAAATATTTTACTTCCCACTTGTCAAGTATGGGGCCTTACATGATAACCTAAAGTACTTCAATTTTTTTTAGCCCAAAGGTAGTGTGAAGTTATGTGATATTCTTGTCATAGTCAATAAGATCAGATAATCTTTCAATATCGCCTGAAAAGGTATTCAAAAGAAAATTGCTGTATGCCTTGTCAAATCATTTCCCAATAATATCTTGAGGAAAGAGAAATATATTTTCAGTGTGGTAGTAGGCCAACTACAAAAATTGCTTCTGCAATTCTAAATTGATGCCAGAGTTTGTAGTAAGTCAATATATTATAAATCTCTTTATCGCAAAAGTTGTAAAAAGCTGTACGCTGTAAAACAAAAATTTATTTTTGAACAGAGAGTAAGCTATAGTGTTTTATAGATTTCTCTCAACCCAGAGCATAAATTCACTAATTTTCTTGGAATATCTCTTTGTGTTATACCGTAGAATTTCCAAGATTTTTTAGAAGATTTATTCAAAGTACGCACATTTGGAATGTCAAAAAGTACCAAAAACTGTATGAATTAGGATAACAGTTTTTTTAAAGTTATATTTACTCCATTAGGAGAGTTGGTAGTTCAAATGAAGCTGAAGGTCACATTGTTTGATGTTGGTTTGATTTGGTACAAATTATATTTGTTAACATCAACACTTGCTTTGCTTTAATATCTATTAGTTCTAATACATTTAATTCTTTTATTCTTTTCTAATTGAATTTACTTTATCAAAGACTTATATTCATTGTCGTAGATGTTATGTACAGTCTAAACTGCTTTCTCTTGGAAGAGAACCCCTCAACTATTTATATAATATTTATATGAAGGGTCATAAAACATACATTTCTTCTAAAGTTACTCATCAATATTCTTATTAATCATTCAATTACTGAATAGACTAACACAAATATCAAAACATGAGTAAGGAATATTAAAAGGAATGCAAATACAGCAGATTTGAAAAATATTTTGAAACACGACATTTCGAGATGCACGTCAGTAATACCTCTTTTCGTTTTGGACATTACATCACGTGACATGACGTGACTAACAGGATATCAACATTATTTTTAGGTTTATCTGGCAACTAACACCGGTTGCTTGTGCTATAGCACGAACAAAAAAAACTTTTACAGGAAAGAATCATTCTGCAAGTTTGTTTTTTTTAAAGTAAGGGGTGGCATTGTGATTGGTAAATGCATGGAAGTTTAAAATTAAGGTCAACATTGTTCAGAGGATGACAGATCTTTGTAGCAGTGTTATTCTTGTCATGATAAATTTATGTAATAACTTTTCTTCTCTGTAAAGCCACTTTAAACAAATGTTTTTCTTAATTATAATTGTAACCACAAGGTACAAATTCCTAAGCTGTATTACAAAGTACATCTCATACTGTTGTTAAAGGAACAGAAAGATTTATGTTATGGTGTCATTAAAGAAAATTCTGTTAAATGTACATGATAGCAATAACGATGATCTATACACATTTTCATTATTTTCTTGGAAATTATGAAGTATTCATTTTGTCTTTTCTAATTGTCTTATTTTTCTGCCTTTTCTCATTTCTTCATTTAATTGTCCTTTGTTATTTCCTCGTAAATTTTGTCCTTTCTTATTCCTCAAGTTATTGTGTTTGTCCTTATTTGATAATTTTATTCGTGTTTTCTCTTTTCGTCGTCTTTTATTCCTTTAGTTTTTACTTTTGATATTTCTTTATTCATTTTTGTCTCCTTTTATTTCCTTGATTTTTTTTGTCCCTCCATATTTCCTAAAGTAGTTTGTCTTTTCTTATTCCGTTCGTTTTCTCTTTTCGGATTTCTCTGTTTATTTTTCTTCCTTTATGAACTGAAATCATTTTATCTTTCCTTATTTCATCAAATTTTTGTGTCATTTACTATTTCGTTAGCTTTCTCTTCTCATATGTATTTATTCATTTACTTGTTATTTATTGATTGATTGATTCATTCATTCATTTACTTATTTATTTATTTTATTTCCTAAACAATATTTATTCTTTCGTTGTTTACTCGATTGTTAATGCCTTATCTTATTTCATTTTTTTCATTTTTTAAATGCTCTTTTATCATTATGCTTCTTCCTTTATTTCCTAACATTTTTCTCTTTCCATATTTCCTCCATTTTTTCATCTATTCTTATTTCCTTTGTCTTCTTTTTTTTTATATCCTTAAAATGTTTTTGTTTTCAAATATCTCCTAATTTTTTCTGGGTTTTTTTATATCATCAGTTTTCGTTTTTCATGCTATTTTGGTTTTTTATGTGCCTTCTTAAATTTCCAAGAAATTTTGTCTTTCCATATTTCTTCATAGTTTTGTTCTTATCTTCTTAGTTATTTCTTTTCATCTTTCCTTATTATTTGTAGTTTTGTTGTTTCTATAAACTTTTCTTTTCCTATCGTTTCTTATTTCTTTGGCTATCTCTTTACTTATTTATTTTTTCATAGTGTCTTTTTTATTTCCTTACAATTTATTGCCTTTCCTTATTTCCTTATATTTTAGTGTCATTTCTTACATCCTTATTTTCTGGGGTTCTTTTCTTATTTCTTTATCTATGTTGTTTTCTATAATTTTTTTCATTTATTTATGGCTTCCTTTTTTCTTTATTTTATTTGACTTCTTATCTAATTATTTAGCTGATTTTTCTTTTACCTTATCTATTTTTATCGTTTTTTTCCTTAATTTTTTCTTTTCTTTTTATAAATTTATTTTTGTTTATTCCTAATCCTTAATTGATTTGGTATTTTCTTCTTTCTTTTCCGTTTTTGTTATTTCCTCATTTAACTTTTTCTGTAATACCTAGATTTTTTCTGTACCCTTTTTTATTGTCATCTTTTACCGTTGCCTCATATCATTTTATGCTTCGTTTCTTATTTTAATTTTGTGATTGAAAACCAAGGATTATAAAAGTCTTACAGACTTGCTGAATTTTGCTTGGATTTATCCTTATTGAATAGAAGAAAATGGTAATTAAATATAGAATAATAATTTACAGAATATTACTACTAGTAATCAATTTCTAATACCAGAAAGATGGAAGAGATTGTGATATTAGAACTGTAAGGTTATTTTGTTTCTCTAAATTATCTTTGTTTTATCAAACAGCCATCATAAACAATATTCCAATCTTTTAAAATAGCCAAGTAATAATATTTTCTTTTGATAAAACAATATTACATCTATTTACATAAAATACAAAGGTATGATCAAATACAAAGGTATGATCAAATACAAAGTAAGGTAGAGGAGTTGAAGTATAGATTTCCTGGTTGGCATAGCTGAATGGAATCCAAGAGGTCAAATTACTTAACAAATAGAGTATTTAACATTTTACACAAACCATTGGTAGAAGTAAAGACAAGCACATGGGAAATGGACTCCTTATTTGCTCAATACATTTCTTTGCAACTGAACAAGCTCAGCCTAAGAATAGAAAATGGAAGTTAACATTCCTTTTTAGGCCAAAGCAGTATTAAATGGTTATCACCTTCTAAGACCAATGACAATATCATAGTTCTAGTTTTGAAGTGCTTTGTGTGATCCACCTTGCTCTAGTATCCATTAATGGATAGAATACAAAAAGTCATTGTGAACATTATTTACTCCAGTAGACAAAACAGAAAAACATATCAAGGATAAAATCAATATAGTGTGATATCGTCTCTCTCATAACAAAAGGAAAACCACAACAATTTCAGACATTGTTTGAGGTTTCCAATGTTGAAAATGAAAACTTTATAGGAAAACAAATAAGTATATTAGGGAAATTACCAAGACATGATTCGATGAAAACATACAAGTTATTTACTTACGTCAGCTAATGAATTAAATGTGATGGTCAAGAGCAAATTTCAGAATTCTTGTTTATGTGGTTCTACAATAACTCCAATGTGATTAGCCTAACTTTATCATTAAAATCCTGTCATTGTAAACCATTCTTGGAGTTCTGGTATCATTTTTGCTTTACCTGTTTCGCTGCTCATATAGTTAACTATACCTGTAATGAAATGTGATTAATTTTATTAAGCTAGCTTCTATCTTTAATGACTCATCTGAGGTTAGAGATCTTCTAACTCCGCCTTATCTTGATTGACAGTTGAAGCTCACGTGCATACTTGATATCTCTTGGGGTTTTATCTTTACATTATGTAAAAGTAGCATAATAAATAGGTAGTTGTTAGTAACCATGTCGCATCAGTTATACGGCCAATATAATGAAGCTGTATAACATAACAATACCCATGCATTTTTTATGCATCAATACATGTTTATGAATTTGTAAACATGTATTGATGTTTTTGAAGAGTAATTACCTAATGTTTTGTTGTAATCTTCTTTTAGGTCGAAAGTAGAAGTAATTAGCAGCGGTGGCAACATTCTTGTAATTATTGTATGAATTTTTTACAACATTTTGTGACAAAAAATTAGAGTATAAATAGAGAGAGTTTCCGAAGAAAAGATGAGTTAGATTCGGAAGAGCATATGTGTTTTACATTTCGCCTTCATCACAACTATACATTAGAAATACACAACATAATTTCTGGTAGGGAGAAGAAGCAAAAACGTTGTGGTGGAAGTTGCAGACGATAAAGGAAAGGAACTGTTCAAGAAGATGACGCAAAAGTACTCAGGAATTGGCTATCTACAAGCGAGAGAAGTCAAGTGCAAAGACTGCCATCACAAAGACACGACTGAAACTGTTGCGACCACTATTAAGTGATGTCACTTATCATACCGATATGTAAGAAGCCAGGAAGAAATTGAAACAAACCGAACAACGAGTTCAAGACAGTCTTCAACAATTGGGAGTGTTCTATATTCTTGAGGACAATGAAGAAGATCGGCATCAATTATGGCTGAGATTGAGAAGATGATAATCAAGGAGAAATTGGAGAGAACGTTTTGGTTTATTGCAACGTGGCCATACAACTGGAGGAACTCGATTAGTTTTGTCCCATCAGACCAGGAAATTAAAAAGATACTAAAGACCTAGCCGATTTACTAAAAACCCTGGTGATCAATTTAAAGGAGATAGGACCAGCAGAAGAAATGAGATTTGGTTGATGGCTGTGAAGGCAACTAAAATTGACTACTTCACAGAAAAGGATACAAGTTCAGAACCAAAAGCAAGAACACAGCAAAGCAAACACTGACATCAACCGAGACTTTGTGTGATTGGCCTATGTGAATGGCCTATATTACTTATTTTATCGTTGTAATCAAATAACTAATTTCATCGACTTGTTCTTCCTGTCTTGCTTCTTTTTATTCGGAAATGAAATGTTCTTCCACTTTTTAAGGCAACTTTTCTCTCTTACTTTGGTTGCTAAGACTATCTTTATCTCTGTGGTCTTAAATAGTAACAATTCAGGAAGGTTAGTATTTTCCTTATCGAGAATCTTGTCAATAACTCAATCCTTAAAGTTAGTAATTATTGTGATATTTCACCAAATACTGCAATTTACCACCCGTGTGTAAGATTTCTGTAAAAATATCATTCCGTCACGACTCAGTTTTATTTTCCTTTATTATATCCTTTGCAATTAACTCTATTTTAAGCATCATTCTTATGCGTCTGTAATATTCTTTACGGATCTTCTCTTTCATGGTGGTATGGTTGATGCCGTCACCTTCGTTTACGCCTAGATATTTGTAAATTCCGCCTGGATCTAATGCTTTAATGGTGGTGTTGATGTCAAGATTTATGGATGAAGTCTGAAAGAGTTTGCCTTTAAGAAAAGACACTTTGGCGCATTTGTCCAAGCCAAAGTCCATGCCAATGTCGTTACTGAATTCTTTAACAGTAGTAAACAGACCTTCTAATTCACGATAATTTTTGGCAAATAACTTTAAATCTTACATATAAAAAAGGTGATTAATAATTTACTCAACGATGTTATACCCATATCCAGTGTTATTCAATTCATTAGAAAGAAGAATCAAAGACATACAAAATAGAAGGGGAGAAAAGGAGTCTCCTGAAAAATACCTCGTTTAATTCTGATGTTATTAGACTGATTAGTACCCGTTGAATGTAAAAGAAGAAGATGCGTATTCCAACCTGCCATGCTGTTCTTGAGAAAGTTGGAGATTACGGAAGAGGTCTTATAAATGTCAAGACTTTTAAGTATCCAGTCATGGGGGATACTATCAAAAGCTTTGCGGTAATCTATCCAAGCTGTACTGAGGTTTTTACTTTTCTTTTTACGTTTTTCTAAAATCAATTTGTTGATTAAGAGCTGGTTTTTACATCCATAGGACTTTCGCTTGAATCTTTTTTGTTCATGGGGGAGAATGTCATTGTTTTCAAGGAAATTGTACATTCTATTAGTAATAATGGATGTTAAAAGTTTGTAGGTAGTTGTGAGGCAGGTATGCTGACAATTATTGCTTGGATTTTGGGTATCCTCGGACTTTGGTAAAAGGTAAGTAATTTCGTCAGTTAACCCGGGTGATATGGCTTCGGGATTAATCATGATATCAATAAAAGATTGTACTAATTTCATATGGATTTCAGATAAGGAATTCAGCAAGACGTTTGGCATCTTGTCTATAGCTGGAAATTTCAAATTATGGGGGTTTGCAAGTTCTGTTTGCAATTCTTCAGCCGTGATGTCAATCCATTCCTGACCTTCGTTCTCTTTCATTGATTCTACTTCCCTCTTTAATCAACTTGCTTTAGCATTAAAAATCTCTTGTTTCCCCGAAATACTCATCCATAATTCTTCAACCTTATTATGTTCTGGGGGCTCCTTTACTTTGATTTTACTTTTGCTTGATTCTCTGAAAAACCTTCTGGCATCTGTTTTCAAGATCCTGGTTTGTCTATAAAATGTAGTCCTCTTATCATATCGCCGCAATCTCTGAGCTTTAACCTGTATTCGCTGTTTCAGAGTTTTTTTACTGGTGTCAATTGATGACTGGTCTGTGACATTGTATTTCTTTTTAATCCGTCTATTTTTTCTGGTTTTTACTGGTGTACCCTTATTTAATTCCTCTAATATTGATATATCTACCCGCAGAGAGTCAATTTCCTTCTGTATTTTTACTTTCCAGTTTGGAGGTTTGTTAGTGTGTTTTTTATTGTTCTTCTTAATTTTAATTCCGATGTAAAGAGTGGCAGTTTTTGCAGTTGCATATAAAATATTAAGGGAGGCCATATCAATTTCTCTATCTTTCAGTATTTCCTTTAGAGCAACGTTAAAAAGTTTAATCTTTGCGGTGCTTTTAAAATTAATTATCAATTTTGGGAGTGGTTCTCTTTCTTCAATGGACGTTTGCTTAGTAATACTAAGTTCTCGCAGTATATCCTCACGTATCGCTGCTAATTTCTCTCTGTTGTTTCCGATAAAGTCTAGGGTATGCCGATCTTTAATTTGAGGGTTGGTTTCAATAGGGTTTCGAACTTCACGAATGATATGATTAATTTCATTCTTGTTCGAAATAGGGTCATTAACAACTAGCTCTCGCTCAAGGTCGTTACGATCATCTGCGTCTACTATTTTGTCACTACTATCATCCGAGGGTACAGGTACATAATCCCTACAAATGTGGTCAATTTCAGCATCTGTCAGCCTATGGTTACGCATTACATATCTACGTACATTTCTTAGTTTGTTGGGGTCCATATATGTTCTAATTTCATTTCCCACAATTTTCCTCCATTTTCGGTATGTTTGTTCAGTTATATTATATGTCGGTCTAGACTGTGCAATGAAAAACTCTCTCAAAACTTGTCTATACCTCTGCTGTCCATCTTATTGGATTTTCTTTAATAGGTTTTTTGGGTTTTGTCACTACAGGATCAGGGTTAGGGACATCCTGGTTCTGATTACCTGGTAGGTCATATTCCTAGGAGTTCATTCCGGTAGCAGACTTTTTTATCTCAGTCTGGTTTCTCGCTGATAGACGTGATCCTTGTTGACCAGCGCGACGGCCGATGTGGTATGATATATTTTTAGTTTGCATTTCATTTGATAACAGATGCATTTTAGCCTTTCTGCCAAGGGATTAGACATCCCACGCCAGGCACCGGCTAGAACTTTTATAACCACGCGGTATGTTCATTCGAACAGACTTAACTTTGCCGGATGTCAACCTGGTATTTCAAGGTCTCGGAGTAGGCTGACAGGAGCTACACCTTGCCCAAGGGAGACCTGGAGGTAGTTGTGGCAAAGGGTAACCTCATTCGTCCACGTTAAAACCCTACAACCGGGTGCAGTTTATTGTCATACCCAGGACTATTATTATTATTATTATTATTATTATTATTATTGTTATTATCATTATTATTATCATTATTATTATTGTTATTATTTCCATTATTATTTTTAGTTTTATTATTATTTAAATTTATTATTACACAGGACAACAAATATTTTTTGAAGTCTCTGTTGCATGGAGCTTTTTTACTTGACCTATACAATTTCTATACACTGATTTCAAATATCTAAACAATTTTGCTCTGCACACTTTAGTTTTTGTGCAATGTTATTTTTTGTTTTTCTTCTTTTTGGGGTCAATTTTTTCCTAAATTTGTTCCACCCTCGCAGCTCTAACACATCTTACTCAAATTAATCAAGTACCTCGAGGGATAGAAAGTTCAGAAATTCAAAGCAGGACCTCGAATTATATTGATAAAACCTAAATACTTCTTATTCGAGCCAAAAGTACTTTTAGTTAGACACAAAAAGTTCCTAATCTGATGTATATCGTGTCCAAAATATAGAGAAATTAGGTGGGTCATCATGGGGCTAGCATGTGTATGTAGTGGTATGAGCAAATCGCTTAGTAGGTAGCTATATTGTGAATCGATTTCAAGCGTACGGAATTCTAGATTAGTTTACAAATAAGATCAAATGTCTGCTATGAATAAGATGTTTCTTCTGTTATTCATGACGATCTCTTCGTAGTAGTGTAAGATCGGTATTAGTCACGTTTATCTTGCAGAAAGGTCCTCTACCGTACAATTCTACAAACCTGAATTTACCATGGGTGATGTTTTTTTAAATATCGCCTTATCCAATTATGGAATTTGCCCAAATATGGAATAGTTAAGTGAAGCGTCAGTCGATATTTTTTTCGTTACTCATTGATTCCCAATAAATACACTATGTAAAAGTGTAAGATGCAATCAAGCAGTAAAGACTGTCTGCGCCTTATCCAATTATGGAATTTGCCCAAATATGGAATAGTTAAATGAAGCGTTAGTCGATATTGTTTCTATTACTCATTAATTTCCAATAAATACACTATGTAAAGGTGTAAGATGCAATCAAGCAATAAAGAATCTCTGCGATTTTCTTCAATGGAGTAGTGATGACTCTGTTAGGATCGAAGGCTGGGTGATGTTATGTATTGTTGTAGTACTGGACAGTGTGCTTTCTTATAGATGATAATAAAAATGGTATAACCTCCTGGTCTCTTTACATCTGGCAGAGATAGTGGTCTTTCTTCCTATTTCACCTGTTCCTTGGCTAATTGAGCTTGTATTCAATCTCAATATATTTCCAGTGTTTGTATTTGAGTTTTTAACTTGATAAAGATAAAACAAAATTAGTAACTTTTTTGTACATTGTGTAATGCAGAACAGAAGATACCGTGATAAAATTTATCTTTTGATTTTTTAGTTATTATTGAAAACAAGATCAAAGATCAATTTTAGATGACAACTATTTTTATTCTTCTAGGTGCCATGTTCTCTCTTGACGTCATCGATTACGTCATGTCACTTCTCTCTTTCTCGTGTCGTAGTCAAAATCCTTGTGCAGGATATCACTTGAAATCAAATTGTGAAATAAAAAAGTCCATACATGCATTTGATCAAACAGTCATTCACAAAAGTTATGGTTGATTTGGTTGTACACCAAAAATTGAATAATGGAAATTATCTAATAATTTATAAAATATGAAAATGAAATATTTCATCAAAATAACGATTATTTGATGAAAATCTTTAAAAAAAACACTATAGTTTATCGGCAAAAATAATTAATAGCCATTTTCTCACAATCTTTAGCAATCTTAGCACAGTAGTCATCTGGATTGAAAAAAAATTACTTTTTTCGAAAAGCACCCATTCGAAAAAGATTCGTTCGAAAAAAAGGTGAAAAAAGGTCAAAAAAAGCTGTAACAAATTCTATTGTATTTTTAAATTCATTTTCTGTGATTTAATTGAATCCTTCTTGAAGTAGTTGGCAATTTTTCTGCTCTAGAATTTACATAATTTACAACCTCGAAAAGTTTTCTTATCCTATGAATACCATGCTAGTGATGTCCAGAGAACATTTCAAAAAATTAAAATGTCATTTTTTGAAGAAGAAAAGAACCTGCAAAACAAAAATGTCTTCCCTATGTCAAGGACATCAACGAGAAGGGCGTCCAAGAAGGCAACCTCCACGTGGTGACGCCTGGACACTAATTAGGTAGGTTATCCTGACTGGTTGGTAACGAATAGCCTTCATTTTAAGCTGTTCTTCCAGTACCATGGAAGAAATTGATCTCGTCGTTCATGTGATTTCGAATATGGTTCGTCGTCGATTTGGAGAATGGTTTTCTTTTTACCTTGTGCCGCCCCTGATGGTAAGTGAAAGTTTTGTTTCTGGCTTCTTTCCTAACCGATCTGCCTTTTGGCGGTGAGGGGAGGTTTGTTTCCCGTTTCATGAGGCCGGATCGAGCTCACCGGGGTGGTCTTCAAATCTGCCTCCAGCAGCTTACACACACACACACACACACACACACACACACACACACATCAACGGTCAGCTAAGTTGAACCCTTCGACAGCATAATATCGACTGTGCATTTTTCACAACATCTACCTTTAGGACGACACTTTCAAACCAAAAGGATTTAGTTTCACTTGANGGAGGTTTGTTTCCCGTTTCATGAGGCCGGATCGAGCTCACCGGGGTGGTCTTCAAATCTGCCTCCAGCAGCTTACACACACACACACACACACACACACACACACACACACATCAACGGTCAGCTAAGTTGAACCCTTCGACAGCATAATATCGACTGTGCATTTTTCACAACATCTACCTTTAGGACGACACTTTCAAACCAAAAGGATTTAGTTTCACTTGACGCTGGACACAATATACTTTTCAGATAACATAGTAAACACTGTCCTGCTCTCTCTATATGAAACATTTATAGCATTTTTTGGTCAAAGATAGAAAGACCATAAGAGAGATTTTGAAAAGGTGGCACCGAGAGCCATGAAGTAGTGCAGCACTGCTGGACAAAAGATTATACCTCAAATGCAAAAATTAAAAAGTTCTAGACAGGGAAATAAATAGTACAACAAGAAAAACAAAAGAAACAATCCATTCCCTACAGCACAGCAATAACTCCAAGAACACAACTTACTCTTTTAAAGTAATAATGGTTTCCAGCATTAAAGAAAATATCCCACGAGAAACACAAGATTGGTATGACGCCACTCCCCAAAACTCAATTTCTGTCAACAATCACATCCTTTCCATCAAAGTACAAAATTGCTATTCCTACTTACTTCAGAAGGCTATTGCTGGAGAAACTATTGCTCCAAACGTAGCTCAGAAAAACCTTACGACTCGCGGCATCATGAATATTCTACATCAATGGCTTCCACTGAGTCCATAATGTCAAGACGTTTAAAGACTACCTCCTTTAAGTGTTTTGCTATATCAGCTACATTTGTTTTACCTAATTGCATAATTCCTGCATTAATATTTTATGCTCTTAATAGCACTTTCCTTGCTTCATAATCATGCACGAATGCAGTTATAATTACTTTATGAAATAATTTACAATATCCAGCACATATCTTCTTTTCATTTCCATATTTTCTTTTAATAGTCAATATTTGATTAGTGTCAGTTGTTATAGAAATCTTATATACACTTGATTAAGAGTGTTTTTATGTTGTCTAGTGTGTCTACAAGTACTATACTACAGGAGCTACATTTTATGATCCAGATTAATTAACTTGTGCCATTTGATAATTCAACAGATAGATACATCCTTGGTTCCTCCTCAAGATCTGTGGAATTAAATCTTGTCACTCTTTTAGAGAGATGTTGCAGTTGAAAGCATGTTTTGGTCTTAATGACTGTTATGTGCAAGTTTGACAAAGTCATGTTTACTTATGAGTTTTTTTATTGTTATATAACTTCAGTGACCAATATTTTTTTGTTTATTTGGTTGTGTTTTTTTCATACTTATTTACTCCTACCAAGGCTGTAAGCTGTTATTTATTTTTGTAAAGAAAGAAATGAGGGCAAGGTAGAGGGACATTGAAAACGCAAAAATATGACGAGAGAACACATGCCAGAACAGAAATAACATTCAAGAAGAAATATTTTTATAGAGTTTCTAGTTGCTTCCTAAATTCTAAATAATAAAATATACTAATACTTTCAATTTCAATTAAATGTTATTTTTACTGTTTTAACTTCCTAAAACAGCAAATCCAGCGGATCTCTTTCTTTCTGCTTATTCTTGTCAAAAAACCCAAAGTTGTTGCTTTTCCCACCTTGTGTACTAATAAACTCGTTCATTTTTTTTTGTATTCATGCATGTATCAAATACATAATTCGTGATTTCCTCTTCTTTATATTTTTTCTATCCAATTCCCGAAATATTTTACCTTTGATCGAGTGTATCAAATTGTTTTAAGGTAACATCTCCTACAATTGTTGCAATTAACAATTCTTGGTAGTGCTAAAGCAATGTTTCTCAACGGGAGGAACTTGGTTTTGCAGGGAGGAATTTGAAATGCCTGGGTGGAAAATCGGTGCTGGAGAGAAAATGGGAGTATATAAGATGCCTTACATCCATTTATGGAATTCTGTTATCATTTTTCTACTACTCCTTAAAGTAGTTTTGTGATTCCCTTTCTTACTTTGGTTATTGAATCATTGATGAGTGGCTCCCTGTACAACACCTCATCAAAAGGTGGTCAGTTGAGTTTGTTGTCACAACAATGTGTGTCAACTGCGATTAATGAGTAATTGTATGCGTCAAAGAGATGATTACTCAGAAAAAGGCCTGACTTGCTTATTACAACAATGAATAGCAACTGCAATGATAAAACTAAAATCCGTCTTCTTTGGATTAATCTAGCTTTGTTGGCCTTCTTCAGCATAATACTGAATCTATCGTCAATTAAAATTTGAATTGGCTTTTCACTTCCAATACAACTAAAAATAAGCTCGATTTTAAAAATTTGGCACTAAAAAGATGTAAGTTATACCTTCCCTCTATTCTGACACTTTCTTTAACTGTTACTCGAAACATTCTGATCAAGATCATTAAACTTACTTTATATGTACCAATGTTCTCTTGATCATTATTCAAATTACTATAAACCTTTTACTTTCAACCATAGGCAGAAGAAAAAATGATCTTGCCCTTAACGGTCTCTTTAGTCTTACATAAAATAAATCCATCAAAATCACATTTCATTTCCGCCCTTCAACCAGTTTTCAATCCTCTCTTTAGTTATCCTTTAATGTAATTTTCCATTCGGTTTTATTATTTCAGTGTTTTGAAATTGTAGATTTTATTAATGTTCTTACTATTTATTTAGTTAGTCTTTATCGTGATCTGATGTCCAAAATCAATCTCTGTAATAATTACGATACCTTTCGTTATTTTTCTGTCCAAGTGACATAGGATATGTTGGAAGAAACCCGTCTCATGTCTATTCCTATTAAAATGTTACGAAAAAGCTAAGTGACATAGCGTTGTCCTAATTGTCTTAGACAGCAGAAATAGTTACATTTCAATATTTTTATTTCTTTAATAATAATAATGAAAAACCATATAAAGTGTAGTAAAAGAAATTTTGTCTTAAAACTCTACGTATTTTCTATTTTGATAATGACCTAGATATTAGTAGGATGTGACATTTGCAGTGATAAATGATATTTTTCCGACGTTTATTAATAAATTTTGTTTTTACCTTTTCATGTATAGCTTTTAAAAGTTTTTCATGTTCAAAGCCATTTATAACCACACCTGTAAGCGGACAAATGCACAATTAACATTTGAACAGACGGAGTCTTTCTACCATCATGAAATCAATCAGAATCAAGAGTCAATGTCCATTGATTGATCAGCTCTCAAGTACTAGAATAAAATTTAAGAATACACAACTAAACTCTTTGCAGCGGCAGGAACAAACATTTGTAATTTCTTTGAATGCAGCTACCGAAATATTGAAAACAGAAGAGATTTAGATTTTAAACAGAATACGGAAACACCTGTATACATAGAGCGGAATCACTAAGTGTGTTTCAAAAATATATTCTTACTTCAGTCTAGTTAGAGCCAATAGTGTTAATGTAAGATTTGAAATATTCTGAAGCTTTAAGTCTTCTTGTCAAGATCAGATTTATATCTAATATTCCTAAGCGCGTTGAATATCACTCTTTCTCAGAGCTTTCAAGTCACGGTAATATCTTGCTAACATTACGCTGGCATGACAATATTAAATGAAATTGAAAAAGGTCATGGACAACACTATATCACTATATATGTGTGTGTCTCTCCCTCTCTCTCTTCATGTATATATATATATATATTTATATATATATATAAATATATATATATATATATATATATAATATATATAATATAATATATATATATATAATTTATATAATATATATAATATATATATAATATAAATATATAAATACATAGTTAAGAACTCTCAGTTTCATGTTTTCACAATCGTCAGCTAAACATAATGAACATATTTCTCTAGAGTATCTACTTATAACGAGAACAAATTACAAAAGATATCAAATTACCCTCATGGGATTGACATAATTGGTATAATTGAATATGCAGTAATAAAAAGATTTTTTTAAATGCTTTAGCATACCTAGGCCTTTAATTTATAATTTCCTAGTTTTGTTGATATTTTGTCGTCCACCGTATGATAGCTCTAATATTCTTTTATTATTGAGCACTGTCGATGGCTAATATTTACTTCAATAATGGTATATATAAACATATATATATATACATATATATACATATATATATACATATATATACATATATATATATATATATATATATATAGTAATAGTAGTAAAGTATACCAATGCTTCCAGAACGTTTATAAATCCAGTATAGTATACAAAATTACTAGACAAATTTAGCAATTACTACTAGTTTCATGTTTTCCTAACAATCTTCAAACTGCAACCCGCAGTTTGAAGATTGTTAAGAAAACATGAAACTCGTAGTAACTGCTAAATTTGTCTAGTAATTTTGTATACTATACTGGATATATAT
>RDPX01000355.1:402213-418718 GCA_003991215.1 Morbakka virulenta | reverse complement strand
GCAAAATTAATTCTGCAAGTTTTGGTCAGGATAGAAAAATAGATGGGGGTGAAATATAGTTAGTGCAAAGAAGACATGTTTGATCCTCATGTGCTAAAACATTTGCAAACTACATAAAATTTCGGATGTAAAGTTTTAAAATATTCTGGAATCTGTACCTTCTGGTACAGAGATCATGAGAGATAAGATTTTGAAAAACTATTTTATTGAGCAAAGGGTACTTGTTTAACTTTCTCTCAACCTTTATTTTAATGTCAATCAGAAATCAGTTTTATACTTGATCACTGCAGAAAGAATTTAAGAGAAACAGTTAGAAAGAGTTTCTTTTCTTTTCTGCTTTCATTTAGCATTGAGACAAAGATTGAAAAGTAATAGCAGGACTTGGAAGTGTCAATACAGAAGAACAGTTCTGATCTCAGTCACTAACACCAAGATGAGTTCAAGTAGCCCTTGGCACATGTAATAGGCGTACTCTGTGCAAGAAAAGGAAGGTAGATTTATAGAGATACAAAAGAGCCAAAAGAATAAAATGCTCTCTAATGAGATATTTAGAACCAGCACATTTTTCAATAGGTTAAATATAAGAACACCACTAAAGGTTTGAAGAAAATGGCATCGCAAGTATTCTAAAGATATATTATTCCTCACAAGGAGAAACAAATTGATCACAGCTTTCACCAAAATGATAATCCACAAATATTTAAGGAAGGTGAGAACTTATCTTTCTAGTGAACACCATCATATACATTATTGCTTAATAGAAAGAACCAGCCACTCCCTTCCCCTTTTTGACAAAAAAACACACGATGTCTTTAATTATCAATTCATTGATCTATTTGAATTGCATTCTACTGGTATACATTGCAATAAATTTGATGTTTCTATTTATTACAGTTTAATATATGGTCACTAGACCTCGAGTACAGTTCTCAATTTAACTCAAGGTGAAAGGAGTAATGATTTAATTTTCTGATTTGCAGCTTTGTGATGCCATTTCTTCGCTGAAGGTGTTAAAAGAATTATCTATTTCCTGGTCAACTTCCATTGAAATTGTTACGCTATTTTGGCAAATCTCTCTTGAAAACTGCAAACTTTCTTCAGCTGGAATATCTTCTAGCCAACTTTGGATACGACTATAGCTTTCATTGTAGGCCATTGGTATTTCCAAATAAACCTCAGCCTGTTTCCTTTCATACGTAAAGGAATTTTCAGGATGATGAGACGAATTCAACTCTTCCATGATCAGTATCTCTTGAAGATCATCATTTGTGTATTTACTTTCTTCACAAAGTCCACCTGATGGAGACTTAGCCACTGGTGCTTCCTCATGCAGCTTGTAATCATAATTAAATGCCTTTTCCAGATTATTTTCAAAGTGATATGGGATTTTGTTTCCACGCTTCAAATTACTAAACACGTCCTTTTTCAAAGGATTGACAAAATTAATAATTTGTCTCGGGTGGTGAAGAAGTCTCCTAAAAATCAAAACGACATAAAAAAGATTAGATTAGATTAACATCTGCTAAGAAATATTTTCTGAAGTGGAATTTGAACTGAAAATAGATCCAGATACTCTAGGCAGTAAACAAGAAATGTTTTCTAGGAAAGCAATAAGGGTACAAAGATAATTAATTAAACAAATTGGAAAAATGCGAATGACTGTTTTGAAGATAAAACAACATTCATTATAATGATGACAAGTAATAAATGAAAAGTATATTATGAAAAAATCTGACAGCTGCAATAGGTGTTTCTGAAAGTGCAAAATTATGAAACTACCAAAATTAATGATGAAGGACTCCTTTGGCAGGCTAGATATAAAATATACAGGTCTAGGTCAATGTAATCAGAAATACTCTTAATAAAATATTTTGGGTGTTATAATGTTATACTCAAAGTATTGATATCGTAATCTAATCAATAAAATGAGGTAACTGTTGATATTTTATTCTGTTGTTTGAAACAATAGAAATGTGACTGGATAAGTTATTTTCTAGCTACCTTCATTTGGTCAGTTGTATATGTGTGCCACAATACCTGTTCAAATCAGATTTTTTAATTTCATCTCATATATTTTAAAACAGGAGGGCATTTTATATCTTCACTATCAAGTGAATTATATCTCATGAATGATGCTAAACCCATATTTTTGAATAAACAGAGAATGTTGATAAATTTCTAGCAATGCTATTCAAAAGTCAGAGTACAAGGGCATTGTACTAAAACTTAATAATCTTGAACCAAATCACCTGGATGCTCCATGTTGTCACAAAGCCAGGAATTACAGAACTCAAATTGCTTTTCCTGAGATGAAAACAGGTTTCTTTGTGGAAAGTGAAAGATACACTACTTTACAGCCCAAACGCACACAAAAATGTCCCTTTTGTAAAAATTCGACAGCTGAAAATTCCTTCTTCAGTTCCTTTGATGGTATGAATATACTAACTCCTACGATTGTAATCATTGATCTTGATGCAAACTCTTGGACTGGCATAAAAAAACAACTGAATATACCGTATTAAAATAGTAATATTCCCTACCTTAACAACAAAAACCCCTTTTTGAGGATACATACAGCCATCACTGTATTTAATAACCATGTCAATGGATAAAATAGATTATCCGCCATCCATTGATTATACCAAATAAAGAGATTCTCTTTACCTACATTGAAGAAAAAAAATTGTTTTAAATACAAAGTAAAAAGAATTAAAGTGTTATTTGTCAGGAAAAAAAAATATATATATATATGTAGAGGGAGAGACAGAGAGAAAGAAAGAGCAGAGTAAGAGAAAAACAGATAGAGAAAGCAAGAGCAATTTTGGGGGGTTACAAATGAAATCATAAATTGATTTGTGAGGTCATTCTTTATTTCTTTACTCAATTCTCTTATAGTCTGTTTTCCAGCTTCTCTCCTCATTATAAAGAAATAGACAATAAAGTTTTTCATTTCTAGTTATGTCCGTTAACCTGAAATTATGATAAAGTGAAAACAAGTATTGTTTTGCGGTACCGGCTTCTCAAAGAAGGCAGCAGTGGTGGCCAGTAAAACAAATGACACCGTTAGCCTATTTAATTTTCCATTTGTGTAAAATTCAGATAATAGTGCAATATTATAAAACTGTCTCTGCTTTCTTTAGATTTTATACAAAATATGCTATGATATAATTATATCTATTTAAACTAGCAACCATACCGTTTGACCTGAATTCTTCATCCACCTTTCTACATAGAATTCTGGGTTCGTGCCCTCCACTCGTAACCTCAATGGTATAATCTTCTCCTTGTTTACAAAGAGGAAGATTCCACTTTGATACGTCCAATGTGCGTACTGCTTCTACTGTACTTTTCTCCAAAAGGAAAATAGTCCAAAGTAGAAATAAGGCTTTGCCCATAAAAGTCAACATGATGCTTTGGAATACCTCTATCCAAGAATATTGCCAAAGCCAAATGTTCAACTCGAACAGACAACAGAAAAACATACTATACTATATATCACTGACGTCATATGAATTAGAAGGTAAAGAGTAATTTATGTGACGTCATATTTTATGCAAATTAATTTAAACGCATGCGTTAAAAGATTTGACATCATCATTTCGGGGTTTGTGACCACGTCTTTAAAAACACTGATAAATAATGGATGAAATTTCACTGAAATTCTAATATTATTACCCATCCTTTGAAAATGCCTCACCTCTTTAACTTGGAGAAAATTCTAATCAAAAATCCAAGGAATTGTATACTAGCTCTGTATCCTGAAAGGATTAGTTTTAATGAACATGATGTTATATTTTATCGCTTCATCTGTTTTTGATAGACAATTTTAAGAGGAATAATACCAGAATTCTAGAGCTTTTATTATTTTCTAAGGTACAATTAAAGAAAATAAACCTAATTTGTTTCATAATTTCATCTTTCCTCCTATAAAAGTAACGTGAATTTTATGAAAAGAAGCTGAACTAGATTCTTCATATCTAAGATGCGAGAGATTTTGTTTGTAAACAAAATGGTATTTGCTATACCCATTTGTAATTTTAGGATTAAAAAAAATCCCCCTAAGACAGGATTTGGAAATAAGGAGAAGTGAAAAATACGAGTTTTGGTAGCTGGACTGTAACCAGCGCTTATAGCTTTCATGACCACAAACTCCTCTCTATGAGCTATCTGCTTTGTATAAAAGGAAGCTTAGGTGATGGAGTATGTCATCCTGGAAAACTTCGACTGCTTCGACTTCTGTTTCGTTTAAACATATTTATTTATTTTGTCATTGTTTAAAATTCTCGTTGACTGCGGTGCTTTTGCGAGACATGGCATTAAATGCGTGATTGGGATGTGACGTCCAACGATAGGGATTTAAAGAAAGAAAGATGCACTAAGCGAAAGGCATGGTTGTTGAAGTGGTCTGCTTTGAAGAAGCTAGAGGAAGCTGCTGCCAGAGAGGCTAAAATTCCTGTTATGGAGAAATTGGTGGAATTTGGGGAGGCTTCTGGGAAAGAAAAGGGGGAACGCCAAACATGTCATGGGTGGAAGAAGTGAAGAGAGAGCTCAGCTAGAAAGTAAATGTGGTGGAAGACTTTGACATGACAGAAATAAGAAAAAGTAAAAATTAGACAGCCCAGGAAATTTAGGAAATAACAATATTATTGGTGAGGAAATTTTGTACCTCCTCAAAAGGCGTTGGTCAACGTCTTGATAAAATCAGATCATAACTTATGCCAATGTGGTGGCCAAAGGAAAGAAAATTCATACTCAACACTAAAAGCCTCAGTGATGAAAAGGACCATCGACCAATCACCTGCTTAAATACCGTTTACAAGTTGATGACAGCTATTGCAAAGTACATGAAAAAACACACTGTAGTGAATGAAATTTGGGAGGAAGGCTAGGTGGGAGCATTCAAATGTGTATTGGGGACAGTCGATCAACTCGTACTTGATAGATGCATAATGGAGGAAGTGAAACAATACCACAGAAATCTTGGTGTTGCTTTCTGTTATTGTTGATTCCTCAATGTCTCTGAGTTCAATGTGGTAGATGAGCAATGTGAGAGGCTATTCCATGATGACAGCAATCTCTGCACCAGCCTCCTTAGTTTTGAAAAAAATGCAATGTTTTAACCTGCCCCATGTTCCAACCTGCCCTGCTCTCCCCTACTTATTTTCCAGTCCTCAGGAATGACACCATCTCTTATGATCTGATTTGTTAGATCAGTGATCATCTCTATACTTCTTTCACCTGCAGCTTTGACCATCTCTGCCACAATTCCTGAAGGACCAGCTGCTTTGCCTTTCTTCATTTTCTTTACAGCTTCCCTCACCATTTCTTTCTCAATGAAAATGGCTGGTTCAGATACTGTTTCTACCTCTCCAAGATTTTCTCTGTCCCAAGAAAACTCTGTGTTCAACAATCTCTCATAATAGCACTTCTAGGCATTCTTCTTTTCAAGTAAACCATTTGATGTACACAAAAAAAGTTTCAACTAGCCAACAATAGCCCCCTACTGTTGTCCATGGTGTTGGAGTTGGAACTGTAAGGTGGTCCAATCCAAAGCTAAATGTGAATTTTAGAATTAAGATGGATTGTATGTACCAGAGCTGGGGCACAACCTTATTTCTGCAAATAGGATAACAGAAAAAACAGGACTAACATGTTATTTACTAAAGGGAAGTGTGAGTTTTAAAAGGAAGATGATAACATAGTGTCCAAATGCTAAAATCTATCACAGATGTTGCCAATATTAATTACATATTTTTGTTCTAAGACACGATATATGGGTTCCTTTGCTGCCAATGATTCTGATGTAGAATTATGGTTCTTATGTTTAGGATATGTCAGTCATGTTAATAAATATGACAAATAAAAAATAATTAGAAATCTTCCAAATGAGAAAGGTCAAGAGCTTAAATTTTGCAAGAGTTAAATGCTTGGAAAGATGACTTGTTAAGTAATTAAAGAAACAATGGTACTGGTGCTTCTGAGGTGTTGTAGATTGTGCATTTTGATGTATGTGGGCCAATGCCTACAGAATCCTTTGTGGCAACAGTGACCATTGTTACCTTTTACTGATTTCATAGTCCTATTACTATCAAGCCTCTTTCATCAAGGAAAAGAATGAAGTGTTACCATGTTTTAAACTATGTCAGTATAGTTGAAAGAAAAACATGTACATATGTCACATAATGGGTTTGAGAATTCAACAAGTTCGTTACATTTTACCCAATGGCCCAGAATACTGAGGCAGTGTCTCACCTGTATTGTAAATTACACACCTTAACAAAATGGACTGACAGGGAGAAAGAATAGGACTACACTGGTGGTACCTCACTCTGTAATGTAGTTTACAGGTAAACAACATTTTCTGTAAACTACATTTTCAGCTGAAGCTGTCTTAACAGCAACTTCTATGCAGAATCAGTGTACTGCAAAGAGGAGTTGAACAAGTACCATATGTAGCATTCTCCATGGAAAGCCCTCAGTGAAATAATTCAAGTTCTTTTCAAGTACCAAAAGCAAAGTAATAAGTTAGATTCCAAGAGTGGAATCTAACTTATGTTGGATAGAGTTGTGCACAGAAAGGCTTTGAACTGTTCTATTCCAAAGAGTAAAAAACAATAACCAGCAAAGATGTTGATTGTTGTGGAAAGATTTGGAGAGAAAGTACATTTTAGCATTAGTAGAGAAACTATTAATTGCAATGTGATTGAGAGTAATGACACTGAAATGTCTGTGTGGGAATAAGGGTGACATTAAAGATGCATGTCAAGGACCAAGTCAAGATGTTATTGATGTCACTCAGGGAGGCCAAAGTGAAGGATTCAGTGCTAAATAACACTTGCCTTCAATGAAAGTTCAGTGCTAGATGACATTTACCATCCAATACTAAGATGTTTTCTAACCACAAAGCTTTTGCTTATCTGAAATACAGTTGATTTTTATTCTCAACATACTATGCTATAGCAAACTGTAGAAAATTGGGTCAATGGGAATTATCTGGAGCATGACTTTTTGTCTGTTGTTGCTTAAGGTAGTCAAGAAAGTACCAGAAAGTTCTGAAAATGCAGAGTGGAAGCATCCAATTGACTGTGAATAAGAGGCACTTAAAACAACCTAGTGAGGGAAACAGTTAAGTTGCCTGAAGGACCCAATTCCAGATGGCCTAATAGATTGCTACATTAAATAATATTTTTTTCATCAAACAGGTATTGACTCTAGATATACTTTTTCTTCTATTGCCTGTTTTACAGTAATTTGTATAATATTTGTCATTGCCAATGAAGTGGAATTACATTTATATCAAATGGATGCTTAAACAGCATTTCTTAATGGCAATTCAAAAATGGAAATTTTCATACATCAACAGAAAGGTTTTGTAATGAAAGGAAAAGCAGATTTTGTGTGTAAACTGAGGAAAGGGTTTACAGACTAAAACATGACAGTCAAGGCTGGTATCAAACAATGGACGAGTTATTACAGCAAACCTGACTGAGTTAGTTTTAATGGTGATCCATGTTTACTTTAAAAAACAAACAAACCAGGCAATCACTTTACAATTTGTACATTCTTTGTCAATGATTTAATTTCAGCACCCAATAATGGCAAGATGTTACAATGCATGAAACATATAAAAGACCTAGAAGAAGCAATATCTGGTCTAGGAATACAAACCTTAAGGGTACATTAGTATAGAAAGAAGAAGTTAAGACAAAGATGATATTAAGAACATGTATTGAAAAGAGTTGGAATGTGAAGATTCAGACTGATACCCAAACCAGAAGATGCAAAAAAGAAGACTCAGCCTAAACTGTGGTGAAAAAATTCATAAAAGGTTGTACCAAGCTGCAGTTAGTGATAACTTATGCTGCTTGTGGTAAAAAGCCAGACGTTTTATCTGCATTAGCATCAAGAAATTAATTTAGCATTATAATGAAAGAGCAATAAATTGCTGAGCAATATTGCAGAACAATCAAGGCTGTTACATTTGCACATATTAAGCCCCACTCTCTTCATCAATTTTAGCAAAAGGTGTCAAAAGTCCTATTTTATTTCTATGCATAAAGAACTGTTGAGTCTTCCAGGACCCAATGGTAGAACAGAATTTATTTACCATGTCTACAAACAACACCCATTGACTCAAAAACAACATCTCCTGCTAAAATTTAGATGAACTTCAAACTTCAAAACATTCTTCTCGTTATTGACCATAACCCAGATACTCAAACCACTTCCACTGACAAACCATCAACACATCAACCACTTTCACAACTCCAGCCTGGTGATTCTCTCTGTATGGTATTTTGGTAAAAGTTGGACTACAAGAGGAAAAGTTAGAAGTTAACACAACCAAGATGATATGTAATTCTTACAGATAAAGAATCATGACTTTGCTAAAATCATCACCTAATGCCAGCCAAAGATCCCCTTATTCAAACCAAAATTTGTAATTACAAAAACACTATTCCATAACATGATCAAGCAATTCTTGACCAACATCAACCTGTACCCAATACTGCAGATGACAATAATCATTTCTTACAAAATAAAATGTACCCACACTGGTAGGCAGGTCATATTCCACACCTTTCTGCAGGTTATGATTTAACTCAGATTTATTATGGTGACTTTATACAGCAACTTTTTTCATTTATGGTTATATTATTTTGCACTTTACAAAAGTAAGTCATATATTGATGATGATCAATAGATTTAGTAGTGATTATTTATTGATTATTGGTGACAATATTTGAGAACTTATGTTATTTGATTATACTTGTTAATATATATTTATTGTTAATATGTTAATATACTGTTAATATGTACATTTTCTTCTGTTTGGGTGTTTATTTTATTGTGAGAAAGGCGGGTCTTCCATCATGTCAGTTTTATATTTTTCTTACATCCAACATCACCACTTCTCTATCTGCCATTCTGGTTGAGATTATTTTTGGATATTGAATATGGGTTAATAGAAGTACTCATGTAAGAAGCTATATACTTAAGGTTTTATCTGCCAGTATCTGCTCAATCATGATAAGTATTCTCTATTATAAGCCTCTAAAAATGCTAATTTAATAAGCAACAAATGTTCTGGGGTCTTTTAACACTAGTATTGAATGTGGTAGATGATGGAATAAGATTTTCTACTTTAAGGTCATAACCAAAGGGTGACTGCATATATCCAGTGATTCCATTGTATCCAATGACAGGTCATGGTAATGTGCCAACAATAAAGGCAAAGGGAACTTCAAGGTAAGAATTTTCCCAATGACAAAATTCAAAATCAAGCTCAACAAAAGCTATATGGGTATCTCAGTCTGATTAGCTGCCAAAATTTTCAACTTATAACTGAATAGGTCACTAAGAGGTTACACTTCCAGTCAAGGGAAGTAAGAGGAATGGGAAGCCTCTGACATGAGAAAGGCTTGGTTTTAGAATTTTCATCTGAATAAAACTTTAAATTGTCCATAGTGAGCTTAATCAATAAATAAACAGCTTCAAAAAGACCCTTATGAGCCATCTGGTCCTGTCCCTTCCAGTGTGTGCAGGAGTAATTAGTACCATTACATACCATTACACACCATTACACAGACACAGATACATCTATGGGATGCTAGAATACTTTTATGTATAAATTGGTATACAGGAAATTTAACCATTGACATACATAATGCCCAGATTTTTCAGGAAATAAATAAGCTATTCTGCTGTACTTGAATATCTGGTACTTAGGGTAGGTTGGGTCCTTTTGAAAATGTGACTTTCTATCAATGAATATCAGCAATTCTGGTCATGGGGTTGACCAAAAGATAAACAATGCTTCCGTTGAGATATAGAAAGTTCGTAACCAACGATGTGAGCTTGTAACATTTTCAATTTTATACAGGTTTCTATTTCCTAAACATAATCAGTAAAATTCAGGCAAAAAAATTGTCAGAAAATAAAACTTAAGTGAGACAAGCTTCAATCGGTCACAGATTGGAATATCATAAAAACTGGTGTTTGACTAAGACTAATCCATGTCAATTCGTTTTCTTTCTCTTTTTGTTTCTCCATTTCTCTTTTTGGCAATAAGCCTTTTCTCGTTTTGTATTTGTATCAATCGTTTCACCTTTTGCCTCTGCTCAATTGTCGTTTCTGGAGGAACATATGATGCTTGTTGAATCAAATCATTTACTCTATTCATTGCATGTTCAATGTTTTTGAGTTGCGACTTGTATGTGTCTGATGTTACAACAAGTTCTTGATATTTATTGAGACGATTTGACACTAAAGTCATCAGCTTATCTCGAATGGTCTCAGGAATCCAATCTGCTTCTCGTGGTTTAAACCTTAGTTCAACCTTTGTGCTCGTTTTATTAACATTTTGGCCTCCAGGGCCTGAACTTTTCACATATTTCCATGTAAAATACTCTTTTTTTAGGTCATGTTTACGTAACAAGTATGGAAAATATGTCAAAGTTCTTTGGCATGAATTTGGTAACAAACTCTGAGGAAATATCTGACTTGCTAAAATGCTCTTTTTCCAAAGATATGACAAAGGTTGCATAGTCACATTTAAATATCTTGATGTTAATTTATAACTCTTCTATCTGCTCATAATACTCTGAATATTAAATGTTTAATCCATCATCATAAATACAATCTTTTTTGTTGTTGTTTTTCAGATGATTTTGCAAACACAAATCATCATGAAAAGGAAAACCTCGATCCTGTTTCTGTTATTTTGAAAATGAGGCAAATCGTAGAATTGCCTGAACCTCATTGTGGGGAAAAACAGGGTCATTTGGAGAGTGGAGGAAACCTATTGGGAAAATCATAAACTGTAGGAAAAAGTTTAAACTATTATTCTTATTTGCAGGGGGAAATTTAGAAGATATAATCTACCTGGATATAACACTATATGTAACCTGAATCATATCTCATGTATTCTTCTTCTTCTTCTTTCATATGACTTCTCTACCATTAGATCATCTGCAACCATTGCTGTAGCTCATCACTCAGTGACTGCCTCATGTATGAATTAGGGCCAGGCAACACTTTTCCTAAAAACACAATAAAATTGATGTAAGTTTACATCTCACCAAAGCACTTAACACTGATAAGTTAATTAGCACGCCCTCTTAAAATTAAATCCTCCCTAAAGGTGAGGTGATGGAGTAACAGAGTAACACTGCCAGGCAGATCTGGTTCTGACTTCTATTAACATCTAATAAACACTAAGCTGTACATTACACGCGTGAATAAATGTGTGAATACACGCGACTCAATTCTTAAAGGAACACTGTCATGGTCTTTGTGATCGTGATCAGCCCCTTGTCCTCGACACACGCAAGTACTATGGAACCATTTGGAAACAGGAAAGAACGCTCCAAAATGATAGCATGTATTGGAGCCAATGTTTGTTTGCAATCGGGTATGTAAGAAGACATACTAAGCTTGAAAAGAGAGATGGATTTCCTGTCAAAGCATAAGTTTAAAAACGCATTTCCTGAATCATACTTTTCACTTCATTCTACACTTGTGCATTCAACTAACTTAAAAACACGATGCCAAAAGATAGATACAAAAAGTATCGAACACAAAAATATCGAAAAGAATGGGGGAAAGAACACTGGACTCGTGGCTGGCTTTCTGCTTCGAATAATGCTGGCGGTAAAACACTCTGTTATATTTGTAATAAAAATATTGTAGCAAGAAAATCAGACTCATTGGACATACAAATTCATCGCAGCATATTTCACAGGCTATAACAACATTTGTAGACGTTGTCAACTGCCTACGGATTAGAGCTGAATAAATTCAGTTGTGTTAATAGCTCGAAGAAACCTGTCTTTTAATTTTCTTGATCATCCGGTGGAGTCCTTGCATTTTTTTAGCTGATGACTCGAAAGCAGTCAATGGCTTAACTTGTAATAGAACCAAAAGAACGTATTTGATGAATGAATGCTTGGCTCTTTATTCCCAGAAGTAGCTATTGGATGAGATAAAAATTGCACACGGAATTTCCATTCTTTGTGATAAAACTACTGATATAATGATGAAGAAGGTATTCTGTATTAGTGTCCGCTATCTAAATCAAGAATCAGCGGACCCTGTCACTAATTTGTATCATTTGATTCCTGTTGAAGATGGAAATGCCGATGGTCTTTTTAAGTCTCTTTAAGTTGCTTTTGACAAAGATGCTATCGGTTTAAATAAGGTGACTGTTTATGCTTCAGATGGAGAGAATTTAATGGAAGGGCAAAATAACTGATTTTACAAGAATGATGCAGTCCCCAACCTGTTTGTTTTAAAGTGCTTTTGTCACTCATTTCATTTAGTTCCCAGCCATGCTTGTGAAGTATTGTCAAAGACTGGAGCAACTGGTTCACGACGTTTATAATTATTCAAAATTTCCCCCAACTGACAAAACGTTAAGAAGAATTTCAATATTTCGTTGAATGCGAACCGCACAGAATAATCAAACATTGTCAAACACTCTGGCTATCTGTAGCACAATGTGTTAGAAGGGTATTGCGTCAGTGGCCTGCATTAAAGCTGTTTTTCTCTGCAGAAGCTTTTGAAGCAAGATCCCCATAAGCCGAAACAACATTACAATCGTTGCAGGCTCCTTACATTCAAGCAACTCCTGAGTTCACCAAGTTTGTCTTTGGGGATTTAACAGGGTTGAATGCAGTGTTTCAGTCGGACTCCTTCAAATTCTTGCCTGAAGTAGAACGAATTGTCAAGATGTTTTGCAATAATTTCATGATCATAGTAGCACATAATGTGAGGTCAATAGATGTCAATGATGACACAAAGTGGTGTACAATACAGGAAATTTAGCCTGGTGCATTGGCCCATGAGACGCTGAATTTACTGAGCCCATATCAGCGTGAAAGTTTTTTAACGAGATGTTGGACGTGGTATAGAAAAGCTGTAAACCAAATTTTACTTCGGACTAATAAGGCTGATTCCGCCCTCAAAGCTTTTTAAGACATAGTGTCAAGTGCCATAGTAAATGGTCATGCTTCTCTAGCTCCAGCAGGAGTGTTGGCAAAAAATATCCCTCGTTTGACTGCAGGAACCAGCATTCAGACCATTGATAGACAATGGCGATCTATCTTGTTTGATAACAGTGTCAAAGGCTGGGGAAAAAAGGCATTACAACATTTTGGAAGTCAATGTCCACTACCACAGAATATCAAGAGCTGGCAAAGTCTATCCTGGAGATAATGACACTCCCTCCAAGCACTGCTGAAGTGGAGAGGACATTCTCTAAAGTAAATAACAACAAAACACGACTTCGAAAGCGCCTCTATTAAAATCGTTGAACCAATTGTGAAGGTGAGTGAAAATTTCAAGAAAAACTTTGAAGTAAATGTAAGACTGGTTCACCTTCATGCAAACGCCAGAAACGTCCACATGAAAAAATACAACAAAGCAGAACATGATATGGTTAAGCAGCGGAAACTGAAGGCTTCCTTTAAAACTCATTCAGTTTATTTTTAGAATATTAAACATATTCCTGTGTTCTTTAGTTTTGTATTTATAGTTTTAATAGTTTTCATAATTCTTTATGATTTTTAACATTAAAAATTGTAATATTTTACCATTTTAAAGGGGTTTGGGGGGATTTTACTCGAATGTAGGGATAAGTGGGGGAAATTTGAGAAAATTGGTGTAAGGAAAAGCAGGAGGGGGAAATAAATGCTTAGTACGTGAAAATTACTATTTGTCAGTCAAGTTTCTTGTTGCTGCATTACTCTGACCAAGAGAGCTCCTTTGAATATAGATCATTGTAAAAGCATGCATTTTTTATTTATATCTGAAGGATCATCAAAGACAACGAAGAAATTTGTCAGACGTAGAATTTGTTAAAACTATTTATTTTTCAACTCTGTATTTTGGGATAACAAGCTATCTCGGCTTTGAAAACTGAAGGGAGACAAAGTTTGACAAGCGGCCTGACAAAACCAATTTAATAAGTCGGTGAAGTTAGGGGTCTGGCTAAGGGAGGATTTGCTTGTGACTTAACTAACCAAAACACAGGGATTGGCTAGCTTTGTGACATTTTAACTGGATGGGCATGGATGGGGAGAAGGGGAGAATCAGGATGTTAATCTGGAAAATAAATCAAAGGCTAAAAGATACAATTGTAAGGGAACCAGTTAGGACATACGAAGAGTTGAACAAGAATTGATGGGTTTGCGGGTAAGTTGACGTGCTTTACTCAGAACTAACAGGACTGGCAACCTTCGCAAGTTTTTCGAGCACTGGGTTTATCAATAGTAAAGTTCGCAATTATAAATAGCTTGCTTGAATCAATGCAAATAAACCTCCAACAGCACCGGGGGATTAGAAGTTTGCCTCTGGGTGACTTAATAAACACAGCCGGGATATTGACAAGCAAAGAGGAAGATGGTGTGGAGGGAGTGGTCATCAATGGAAGGGTGAGACCATTGATAACTAAAAAGGAGGGTGGCTGGCCCACACATTGTAAGCGATTGTATCATGTCACGAGAACCAGTGTTGTGTTTCACGTGAGGCACTGAAGGATTTATTTCAGTCAGGTGCAATCAGGGAAATGGATTAATTGGAAGTGTTCCACTGATATTTTCCCATCAGAACCAGTAAAAGATATTGGCTCCCAACCTGTCAGTTCATAAGGTCCAAATAGGATCAGAGTGGGTGTGGAAATTGGTGGATACTGAGTTTTCAACCACCATAACAGTGGCAAGGGTGACAGGTCAAATCAAGGACAGTAGCAAATTGACTGCTTTTGACCATGTCAGATTATTATGTAGGGGCAATAGCAATGTGAGATTATCTGACTTTGGTTTCAGATTGAAATAGCGGTAGGTGTGGCAGAAACGGTGGTGCCTGGCATAGAGGTTCCGTTTGTTATGGACGTCATTGCACAAGTGGGAGGTGTACCCATTTTTTGTGATGAAAGAAAAGTGGAAGACTGCTACTGTCCGGCCATAATTGCAGGGCATACCAACAGGCCAGTCTGTGGGTGGCTATAGAGGCATTGCAGGCCACCTATGTTGGCAATAGATTATTAGTTTAAAGGGGAAGAGTTGAAGGAGTGTGAGAAATATAGTTGGAATATCGAATAAGACTTACAATGAATGTGATCTGAAGATGGCGACGAAGGGAGGGGTGCCTTGTGATGGAAATGCTGCCATGATTAAATAAGTACTTTTGATTTCCTACATTCTAGAAAAGCACGCGGCATTGGGGAAAAAATGGCTGACTACATTTAGGGACAGGTTGTGAAAGAAGAAGAGAGAAAGCATGCATACGTGAAGAGCAGAACCTTGCAATAGTTACTGTGCATTGGGTATTTGGAGGGACAAATTAAAGGGCTGTCAGGCATACACGCAGATATATGTATATGTATGTATATATATAGAGAGAGATATGTAGATAGATAGTTAGATAGATGGATAGATAGATAGATAGATTGATGGATAGATAGATAGATAGATAGATAGACAGACACTTGCTACTGAAGACAAAGATCATCAGAGAAGATAGTATCTCAGCTGACAACTTGTCGCTAACCTTGAAGTTTTTCTTTCATTATGTATTTGTTATGGAAAACAGACCACAAGGTAAAAACACAATCGAATTACTCTGGTAATCACTGACAAAAACAAAATGTCTTCTTCTTTTCCTTGCGGTCTTGTTCCATCACTAGGACGGGTCGGCCGCTCGACACTGTCTCCGCCACTTTTGGCGGTCTTTGCAGTCCTCTGGCTTCGCTCCTACTTTCCTCGTGTCTTCCTTGATCACATCTCCCAATCTGAGCCTCTGCCTGCCTCTGCTCCTTCTTCCTTGAACTGGTGCTTGCCACACTTGTTTAATGGCACTCTCCTGATCCCTCCTCATCACATGTCCATACCACCTCAACCTTGCTTCCCTTGCCTTGTTGGAGATGTTTGCCACTCCGACAAACCTTCGGATGTCTGCGTTTGTCCGGTGCTCAAGGAGCGAGATACCAGCTATCCACCTCAACATTTTCATCTCTGCTACCTCCAGGGCCTTTTCTTCCGCCTTTCTCAGTGCAGCCGTCTCCAAACCATACAGCAACACAGGTCGTATGACTGCTGTATAGATCTTGATTTTCAACTTCAGGGGCATCTGTTTGTCACAGACAACCCCACTGACTTCCCTCCACTTCTTCCATGCTTTATTAATCCTTCCGCTTACATCCTCCCGGCACCCACCCTGTTCTGACAGCACTGAGCCTAGATAACAAAATTGGCTCACTTGGCTTATTTCCTCGTTTTTGGTATCTCTGATGCTCACATCTTCTCTTTCCTTTCTGGACACCATGACCTCTGTCTTCTTACTGTTAACTCGCAGTCCCTTGCTCTCCAGCTCTCTCTGCCACAACTGTACCCTTCGCTCCAGCTCTTCCTTGCTCTTGGCTGTTACCACCAGATCATCCGCATACAAAAGCTCCTCCGGAATGCCGCATCTTGCCGTCGTACTCACAGTATCCATGACCAGGGCAA
>RDPX01000355.1:373970-386527 GCA_003991215.1 Morbakka virulenta | reverse complement strand
TAAGATACGCCGACGATGCTGTTTTAATAAGTAATAGCGAAGAGGATCTACAAAAGCTTCTAAATACAGTAGTAGAGGCCAGCAAAAGACAAGGCCTAACATTAAACTGTAAGAAGACTGAGTGCATGGTTGTCAGCAAAGAGACCGGTATTAAATGTCAACTGAGTATTGGCAATGAAAGGATAAAACAAGTCAAAAGCTTCAAATACCTTGGTAGTATTGTTTCCGAAGATGGTCGGTGCGATGCTGAGATAAAATCCCGTATCGCTATGGCTAAGGAAGCCTTTCAGAAACTTAAATCAATCCTTGTTAGTGGTAGCCTTACGTTAGCCACCAAGAAGAGAATTCTGGAATGCTATGTCCTACCAATATTATTGTATGGAAGTGAATGCTGGACAATTTCATCTCGAATGGAAAAGAAAATTGAGGCAGTTGAGCTCTGGTTCTACCGAAGAATCTTGAAGATCAGCTGGACATCTCATACGACTAACGAAACAGTACTTAGAAGAATGGATACACCAAGGAAAATAATTAATATGATAGGACGAAGACAGATGAACTTTTTCGATCACCTTATTCGGAAGGGTGGACTGGAAAGCCTTTCCATAACGGGAAAAATCGATGGAAAACGCAGTAGAGGAAGACAACGACAAACGTATTTGAAAGACGTTGGCAGATTGACAGGAACCACAGCATGTGACCTCGTACACGCTGCCAGAAATCGTAGAAGGTGGCGCGTCATGGCAGTCAACGTCCGACAGGATTCGACACCTTGAGAGAGAGAGAGAGAGAGAGAGAGAGAGAGATGATCTGATTACGAAGAGGAGTAAAGATCAGTAGATAACAATCGGACTTCTCCGTAGGTCATTTACAATGTTATCGTGCTATTTTGAAATTACTTTGACCCATTGGTATTCCACATTAAAATTGGCTTTTATCTGTTTTATCTACCATAGTCTGATCCTTGGTACTCCTTCTATTTCCTTTGCACTCCTTTTCTTTTTCAGGTTATATCTCAGCATTGGCTCATGAGTTTCACATAGATACTTGTATAAGCAACTTTTTGCAAACAGAATATAGTCCTCTACACTAATGAGTCCCCTACCTCCATTGGAGCATTTCAAATATAACCTATCAATATCCCTTTTGCGATTTAACATACTTTGTAAGTATCTTCCTGGTTTTCCTATCAAGTTCCTTCATTCCATCCACGGTGCACCGTATCATACCTGCTGAATACCTAATAAGGGAGTCTGCTTTAGAGTTAATAGCTGTGATTGTATTTCTATTATCCAGGTCAGATTTTATTAGGTTTCTCAGTCTTCTCAGCTATTCGTATTTGATGTTTTCTTTTACGATGTCATCTTTAATTGAGACTTCTTCGAGCACTTCTAAGTACTTATATCCTGCTTCGGTCCCAACCTCCTGAATTACCTTCTCTGTTGGAATTTCAATCCCTTCAGAACTAGAGCGTTTTTCCCTTTTCATGACAAGAATCCCACACTTACTGATACCAAGTTCCATGCAAATGTCTTCACTAAAGGTTCTAACAGTATTCATCGGCATCTCATGTTCCTTCTCCTTCTTTCCAAAGACTTTCAAATCTTCCATAAAAAGAACATGATTGTATGGTAATATCATTTTTCCTGAAGTTGTACCCTGATTTAACATTCCTTAAGATCAACGACAGGGGTATTAGACATAAGACAAAGAGTAAGGGGGAAAGGCTGTCACCCTGTAAGATGCCTCTTATTTTCCTTTTTACTAAGGATTCGTTTATAGACGTCATATCTGTTTCCAAAAATGCCACACTTCTTTCCAGATACTGTCGAACATTTTTAGCTATCCCAAATATTTCCAGGCATTCGTTCATCAAGCTAAGAGGAATTAAGCCGTAAGCCTTTTTAATATCTATCCACTTCATAGCTAGATTCATATGCGTCTTCTTTCAATCTTTTAAGATAGTTTTGTCAATCAACAACTGATCTTTGGTGCGACGACTACCCTTTTTACACCTTTTCTGTTGTTCAGGAAACATGTCAAGTTCCCTCTCATTCTTTCCAAAGACTTTCAATCGTCCATGCGAAGGAAATGACTGATGGTAAAATTACTTTTCCGCAAATTGTAGCCTGCTTTAACATTCCTTAACATTAACGACAGGGGTATCAGACATAAGACAAAGAGTAAATGGGAAAGCCCTGTAAAATGTCACCCTGTAAAATCCCTTTTTTTTTCACCTGTCCTAAGAATTTGTTTCCAGACTTCAAGTCTGTTTCCCAGAATGCCATGTTTAATCTTAGAACTCTTTTAACATTATCAGCAATTTGTAAAGGTCTCAAGGTATTGGATGATGCAAAAGTAAGGGATCATATCAAAGGCTTTTGTCCAATCCATCCACCCCATTGCTAAACCTCTTTTTCCAGGTTGAAATTTTTAATGATCATCCTATCAATAGGTAATCGGTCCTTTGGAACCCCTAATTTTTAAGGGCATCCTTTTACTCCGGGGAACACCCATTTTTTTACATTAAAAAACGAGTTTTTTCTTGTTAATTTGAGGGTGTAGATTTTAAATCTGAAGTCATTTTTGTCTGCAAGCTACGGATTTTATGCAATTTCACATTTTTATTTATTTATTTTATTTTTCGTTATTATAGGAAATTTTAATATCAGCCACAATTCTTTTGTTGACTTGAATTTTAAAATAACATGAAAGTTTATTTATAAAGGGAAAAGAAACAGAACATTAAAATGTGATTATAGAGAAAATTACACTATTGTTGGTTGTGCCATATTTTCTGATAGCGTTTCTTAAAAAACATCAGTCTCTATCCTAAAGTTAGATTAGCATCCTTCGGAACATCACCACAGCTGATGGAAGCCAATCAATTCCTTTGTGTCTTTTATTTAGGCAGAAATTTGTGTTTATATCTTTTGCGTCTGTACACTTCATCTGTGAAACCTCGCTTAATGTTCCAGCAGTAGTCAGCCATCATACGTTTGTCCAAGCGCCCTTGTTAGAGTTCTTCAATGATTTTTAGGTCTTGGTGAAATCGTTCTCCTTGTTCGTCACTCACTGCACCCAGATTGTCGGATCATGTTTGATGTTCATAAAATGAACCTTGATGCTCATGTTGCACCCGATATCATGAAAACCAAGTAGCATTCTGTTGACAAGTTTACTGTAGTTCTCCGCAATATTGTTTCCAAGGAAGTTCTGAATGATTGTCACAAAGGACAACCATGCTGCCTCTTCTAAAGCGGCAATCTTAGCAAAAAAGTAATCATCACGAATTTGGGTTCGAATCTGTTGGCCAACAAACACGCCTCCTCTGATCTTCTCAAATGATAACCCTAGTAAAGTTTTGATGATGTATTGGAAACATTCATGTTTGGTTTCCAGTGCCTTGACGAATTGCTTCACCAAACCTAATTTGATTTGAAGAGGAGGAAAGATGATCTTGTCTCTGTTTACAATTGGGTCTTTTATACTATTTGGCATGCTTGCTTCAAGGGTGTCACGAATAGGCCAGTCCTTCTGGACCCAATGTCTGTCTCGTTCTCCGCTGTTTCACGTACAAAGAAAAGATGGAAACTTGAAGAAGAAAGTTGACCTTCTTTAAGTCTACACAAATGGTCCAATTGTGTTCATGATACTCCATCATAGTCTTCCTGCAAATCCACTGAGTGACCTACAGGACTGCTTCATAAACATTACCTTTATGTAAAAGAACACACTGCGTTTAGACTGCGTTTTGAGCTGTCTAAAAAGAGTCTCAATTCAGCAGGACTATAGTAAGGGACATCCAGGTCTTTAAGAAGCCTTGGGGTATCATGACAGTTAACAGTCTGTCTTCTGAAAGGAAGGTCATTAAAAGCTGGTCACGATTTCTGAAATATGATACTTTAACAGAATGACCAACAAGACTTCTACCTTGTAATCTTGATGCCAAAACCTCTGTTGCTTTCTTTGAAAGACCCAAATCCCGCACTAAACCATTTAGTTCAGCATAGGGAAGAGGCTTGGGGACGGGGAAAGGTTCAGTGTCCTTCGATTGTGAAAACTTTTCTGACAATGCACTGTCACATATGTCTTGCTCGTTTGTATCATGTCCAATGTATTTATCGTCCAATGAAGGCAAGCTTTTGAAAACTGGAAAAGAAACGGCTTCAGAGTGTGGAGCAGGCCGTATAGCTGAGGGAATGTTCGGATTCGTAATCTTATGTCGGTTTTTCTTCCAAACACCCGTTGTGTTTACCATGCAGAAATAATAGTCAATTACATAGTTGATGGGTTCACGCCAAATCATTAGAAATCCAAAAGGCAGACCTTTGCGTTTTCCGTTGGTCCAGTCTCGAAGCATTTCCTCACAATGGTGGCACACAACATGAGGAACCCATCGCTCGTCTTGATCACCAAGATGAACTTCAAAATAAAATACTGCACACTCAATTGTCTCTGACGATTAAGTGTGCAGCATCCACATATTCCACATATGTAACAGAAGGCATCAGACTTTTAAGAGTTGTTTCTGTAATGATGTCTGCTTCTGGAACCCATGTTTTAACTAGAACAAAAGAAAAAATGATCAAAATATTAGAAGCTTTCTATATCTATGGACGTGGTAATGCGTATATATGGTGTACACAAGTTCACATTTGTACAATTTCATTAACCTCAAATTGCATAAATACTAGAGCTTGTAAAGAAAAACTAATTTTAGATTTGAAATAAGACCCTAAACCCCCTTTAGAATCAATTGAAATATTCAATGCAATTCAAAGTTACTGAAACATTGTTCCCCAATGTTACTAATGTTAAGATGTTTATACAGCTTTTCAAACGTAATGCCAGTAAATTGCTTCCACGGCATTGAATAACAAGTTATCGGTCTGTATTCAGTCACTACACTTTCTTTAACACTTTCTTGGATCTTTAGTAACGACGAACGAGGTAAGCTAAGCAGGGATTGCACTTGTAATCAGGGAAAAGTTCAGGAGTGCAGCTAGGATTAGGTAAATTGAAGTAAGATTCTTTATCTAATACTCTTGGACTCCATTAGGCGCAGGAGATTTCCAGCTCGGCTACTTTTTAGCCTGGATATAAAACATTTTTAGAGATATGTCCCTATTTGTTTGTGATGGAATGTCCTGCAGCTGCTCTTCCAGATCTTTTATTCACATAGTTTCACAGTTTTGTTTTTTGTCTTTTTCTCAAATTCTCCTCCAGAAGTCGATACTCTCTTTTTTATTTGAGGTAACATTTGCTGATCTGTCTTTCCCTTTTATTTTTTCAAAAAACGGTTTCTGATTATTTTAAAATAATCTGTTCTGCTGGTATTGATTGACTCTCTTTTCGTAGCGTTTGATCTTTTCGCTTTAAGATAGCACTCGATGTTTCAATTCTTCCAACACTCTCTTGACACCTTGCTTATTCATATGATACAAATTTTCCAGTCTTCCGATTAGGGCAGTATTAGAAAGAGAGCCTTTAAAAGAGAGTCAATTTTGCTGATATCCTTTTTTAAGTCCCTTATGTGCCCATTTATCAGCTTCTTCAAGCAAGATTCGTCAGTTTTCACTTTCTTTTCTGTCATCTTTATTCCAAGCATTTTTCTGGCAGCCTTGGCTCCTGATTTGAAAAAGGTTATTGCATTGCAGGAGAGTGTTAGGTTCAAAATAGGAAGGAGCTTTATTAATATTAGCAGTTAAAGATTTGAAGGACTTTATATTTACAAACCGAAGATTCAAAGGCTGTTCACTACTCTGTTGAAAATACTCTATTATGTTCTTTAGATCTTATTTCCTTTTGATTACTTGGGTCCTAATTATTATCACTAATTAATGGAATTTCGGGTATGACAGTCAAAATATCTTTCTCAACATGTAATTCACTACCTTCCTCTTCAATCTGACGAGATATTTATTCAAGTTCAAATTGCCAACCTTTTTTTCTTCATAATAAAGGCTTGTCCAGCTAATTTTTGTTCATTTAATTCAAACAAACCGATTTCTTTTCAGATACTATGCATCCTTTTCCTTTTTCCCCTTCTAGAAGTTTCTCTTTTCAGATAGCACTTCATCACAATATTGTTTAATTTTTTTGTTCAATTTGTTCTTGAACTCGTAGTATTCTTTGGAACAGTCTCGGAGTGACGACCATGCCCATGTTGCTCATCCATGGTACATCTGCCGGGCGAGGTCCCTTTACATGATTATCGTCACACCATCACTAGGAGGATTGCCAACCATGGTTAAAAAGGCCCTCTCCCTACCCATGAAGCAGGCTTAAATCTGCTGGATGCCAACCTGGCATTTCTCGGAGTATGCTAGCAGGTATACACTTTGCCTTAGAGTGGCATAGAGGTAGTTGTGGCAAAGGGTAACCTCATTTGCCAACGTCGAAACTTCACAACAGGATGTAGTTTAATGTCAATACCCAGGAAAATTATTATTATATTTTTTGATTTATTTAACCACCCATTCCTCCCTCTTTAAATGTGACCAGATACTCAATGCTTCTTCTGCTGCTGCTACTTATGTAATACTGATTCAGCTGGCACTTTAACTAAAACAACAGGACAATAACCTGTTTTGGCATTGGCGATCAAGTAAGAACAACTTGAGCATCGCATCCAAATATTTATAGATATGGGATCTTTTTTATTGCCAAAGTAGGTGCGGAGTTTTTGAAACTGCACAAATTTGATGCCAACAGACCAATCTCATGTGTTGTTGTGTGGCTTCCAGGATACCAGCATTTTCTTTGTATCACCTAAGCTTAAGAAAACAACAACGTATTTTATTAATGTCGATTCATGATTTATTCGTACGATATTTGACGTAATACTTATTTCTGGGCTTTCATATTTTCGATGCAGGATCAGACTTAACGTCTTCCACGGTGTTGTAACTACCATCCTT
The DNA here is from genome assembly GCA_003991215.1 of Morbakka virulenta. Classification (NCBI taxonomy): domain Eukaryota; kingdom Metazoa; phylum Cnidaria; class Cubozoa; order Carybdeida; family Carukiidae; genus Morbakka; species Morbakka virulenta. The sequence goes on along the minus strand of RDPX01000355.1, from coordinate 379,604 downwards.
TGGTATCAAATGCTTTTTGCAATTACCATACCACATTTATTATTCTTGTTTTAAAAGTTTTTCCTTACTTTTGACAACCATACTTGCCATACTTTATCATTTACAATAAATGCAACTCAAACTCTGGTCTCTTTTTTATTGGAGTTCCAACTAATCAAACACACGCTGTCACCTGTTGTCAGGTAATTTTTACCCCTTTAAGAAAGATTCATAAATTTTGACATCGCACTAAATATTGTTATTTCAGCAATGAATACATTGTCATATGATGAAAAGTGTAACAAGATGCAAAAACAAATTCGAATGAGCAAACTTCATTACACAGATACCACAAATTGTCAGCAGGAAACCTCTGCAACTTTGCACTAGATATTCCAGTGATTTCATGAAATCCTTGATTTTAGAATCCCCTGTAATGCATAAAAACTCTTATAATGTGAACTCTATTTCGAACAAACTTCTCGGCCCCTTCGGAGTCAGGAATCGAACAAGTCCTTTCCCTCTCTCTGTTGTGCTTCACATCACGTATTGTGATTCTGCACTTCTCACAGTTATGGTAATATCATAAATGTGAGAAAGAGGACTGAAAAAAGAAGGACCGATTTCCCGCAATGTAAATTCGTCACTTCCACTTGCGTCAGTGAGCAAGTCCACTTCCATCATATCATCATCAAATACGCCTTCCGTCGTTAGTCGACATTGCTCTAAAATCCTATTTTTAAGAGATTGTAAGATCAGTGTCTCGTTATCTCCCTTATTCTGTCTCTGGCTTGTTGTTCTAGTTTTGTATTTCCAATTTTTGGCAGACCTTTTTCTGCTAATTGTGCATTAGTCTTCGAGATCAAGGTGGTTTCCGGTCTGCCTTTTGGCTTCTTTGTAGTTTTCAGAGCATAGGCCTGTTTTGCAGGATTTTTTTCTGGCAGGTGTAACATGTGTTCTAGCCATCTGAGTCTTCTTTCTCCTATCTTTTCGCTCCATTCCTTTACTTTCGATCTTTCATTTTGCTCTGCATTCCTTATTTTATTTGGCCATCTTATATTTAGCATTTTTCTTATGAGACTTCTTTGGAAAGCATCAATCTTTTTCTCACAGTTCTCAGTCAGAGTCCACAGTTCGCTATTATATATATGCTTTCCACATAGGTGTTGAAGTGTTGTTCTGAATGATAATTTCTTACCTGTAAGCAGGTATTGATATTGTCTATATGTTGCTGTGGCTAACATTTTTCTTCTTTTCATATATTCCCTGGTGTCGAGCATGCTTCCTAAGTATTTGCATTTTTTCCATTCTTGTCCTCCTTTGCATTTAATTTTAAATTCTTCCATTTTTGTCNCATTCCTTATTTTATTTGGCCATCTTATATTTAGCATTTTTCTTATGAGACTTCTTTGGAAAGCATCAATCTTTTTCTCACAGTTCTCAGTCAGAGTCCACAGTTCGCTATTATATATATGCTTTCCACATAGGTGTTGAAGTGTTGTTCTGAATGATAATTTCTTACCTGTAAGCAGGTATTGATATTGTCTATATGTTGCTGTGGCTAACATTTTTCTTCTTTTCATATATTCCCTGGTGTCGAGCATGCTTCCTAAGTATTTGCATTTTTTCCATTCTTGTCCTCCTTTGCATTTAATTTTAAATTCTTCCATTTTTGTCTCATTTACACACAATTTTCTCTTTTTTAATTTTATTGGCACTGTCTTTTTGATGTTATTATTATCTAAAGTATTTTCTGATATATATCCTATATCGTCTGCATACTGTTGACCTATCGTTTTTTCCGTTGGTTGACTGTAATTATGGTCATGTAGGCTGTTTTCTTTTTTGCTGTAGTTATGTACTTTTAGGTGGTATGGTGTTTCGCTATCTTCCTGTTCCAAAGCCTTGGCTAGATATGATGTGAAGAGTATGGGGCTTAAACAGTCCCCTTGTGGGACCCCCACATTTGTTGTGAATGCGTTTCCTGTCGTTTTTCCATACTGAACTCGTAGTTTTACGTCCTTTAACATTATCGATATTATGTGTAGTTCATCTTCATCTAGTACTTTCTGCAGTTCTTTGAATAATATTCCTCGGTCCACTGTGTCGAAAGCTTTGGACATATCGAGCAGTAGTATATTTGTTTCATAGTCGGCAGATGTTATCGCCTTTTCAGCCATGATTTTCGTGCTGAATACGAGCTCTGTGGTACTACGGCCTTGTTGGTAAGCCACTTGAGTGATGGGGATTTCTTTCTGAATTTTGTTGCTTGTTCTTCTTATCATGCAGATGGCCAGGATCTTTCTGAGCATCGTCAGCAATATTATGGGTCTTAAGTTTCCAGGTGGTCGTCTCTTCTGATTTGATTTAGGTAAGGGGATGCGGATACCTTCTTTTATGGGTTAGGTAGGGCAATGAGGATACCTTCTTTTATTTCTGTAGGATATTCGCCTGTGCTCACGATATCGTTTAGGATTTTAGCTATTCCCATGTTTATTTCCTTTGGTCCGTACTTCAGTTGTTCTGCGTTGATGTTGTCTATACTTGAATTGATCTGAAATTCTTGTAATTTTGGATTTTATTTTTAGAGACATTCCTCCAAAGAGTTTTGGCGCGTCCCCGACCAAATCCCAAATCAATCAAGTCCAAAAATATCAAGTCCACATTCACTGAATGTGATGAAAGATCAGTTTCATTTTTAAAACGAGGTTAATTGTTGTCATCACCAAGGTTTCATCCGTGAGGGTCATTTTGTTGTGAAAACATCCAATTTTGGTTATGAATTATATAAATCTTTATTATTCTTCAAAAGTCTCGAATAATTTGATTTTTTTTATGGGATTGCATACTATGAAGTACCCAACACTAAGCAAGGTATCAATGTAGTATCCTTTAATCATGTAGTCCTTTCGGAATATGTGATTTATGACGAGTAACTGAAGTCAGTGTTGGAAATTCAATTCTAATCAGGGCTTTTTTAACTTTGTTGTTATTTGATGGTTTTTTTTGTTTGGTGTTTAATCAGAACAGTTGCACAACTTAGGGAATTAGCAAAGGAAATTTTTCTGTACGAATACCATCGGAAATCCGAGTGCAACAATGCCAGTAACGGATGATGGTATGATAGACATTCCCGATATCAACAAATTGCTTAGAATGTGGGATGGTGCATCTAAGAGTACCAGGGCTGTGATTTTGCAAAGTTTTATTGCACAGAATTCAGGAAAAACCACTCCAGAATTGGAAACGCAATTTTCTAATGCGGCAAGTTTGTTTCTGACAAGACTTACAGCATGGCTTCGACTCTCGTAAGTTTTTTTCCTTCAAGGGTTTATTGCATTGACTGACGAAATGTCCTGTTTACTTACACATTTGTATAGAAAAGTTTAAAAAAATAAATGTTTTTTGATTGGAGGGTAACCAAGAGTCACTAATTTAGTGACATTGTTACATATTTCATCTCCAGTTATCTGAAAGCTGTAATTTCGAGCTTTCAGTCCTTGGGCAGTCTTATACAAGGTTTTCTTGGGGTACCCTAAGGATGGTGACCCTTCACCTTCCAGCCATATATGGCTGGCAGTGCATCACCCTCCCTTCTCCACTCCTGACTCAAAGCATATCCACAATTGGGGCCAAACCACACCTCTCAGCAGTCACAGCCCTGCCCATTTAGTCCTTCAGTATCACATCTGCCATAAAATAGAGCATTTGCCGATGCTAGCTCACATAGAGCTCTTCAAGTGCTGTTGTACACCATCATATAACATAACATCAATATATTTGCATCTTCAAAAGTTCAAGTCTCTGCTATTCTTCAAATTTTGTATCATTGATAAAATGTGGATTATCTTATTTTTTCTATATGTTTTTTAATGCGAAGTATTGTCAATATTGAAATGCAGTGGCATCAAAAGGAATTTGAAGCCCAATCTTGACTTGAGATTTGCTAAAAGTTAAGGAGCAGCTTCACTTGTAGATGGGAGGCCAATTAAGATGGGAGTGATAGGGATTATCCTGGGTTCTTCCCATATATCTGCTGGATTTCCTGATGTGTATTGGTGTGATAAGTCACTTTTACCCACTGTAACAATACTTGGTACAAATTTTAATAACTCCTTTGAGTGCTTGAGACATGGCCTGGTGTTAGTGCCAGCTGATGGCTAGCATCAGCTGGCACTAACACCAGGCCATGTCTCCTTGACATCAGTATGAAATGTGATGCTTAAGAGACATAGCAAATAAAACTTAATCTGAATCCACTGTATTGCAATGAACAAAACCTAAATTTACTGTTTATGCAATGTCAAGGCACAGGAGCATATTCTGAAGTAAGGTTGTGGTATAGAAATTGTAGGTAATCTTATGAAAGATTATGTTAGAACTTCAAATAAAAAATGCTATGGCAATACATTGGGAAATGAAAAAAGATTTAAAGAAAAAAGAAAAAAAGAAGTCCACAATCATAGGGAATCAAACCCTGGTATATATAATAAGTGTTCCTAATGGCATCCTTTGTAATGCCAACTCCATTTTTAAACAGATGTACAGATTTTCTAATACATTAATTTAAGGTCTTAGATTCAGTTATCCAATGTACAGTGTTCAGTACAAAAGTACAGAGTTTGGCAAATGATAATACAATAAAAGTGAAAACATTACACTTTCTGTCCTGACAAGCCTGCTTTATGGTTTTAATCACTCTTTAGGAGATATACAAGTAAAACTATTGCTATTTTATGGTCAGCTAGTTTAAAGATTCTTCCAAGAAGTTCTATGGTTGATATTTCCATCTTTTAATGCCCAGTTGTCTTTATTGTGTTTGGTTGTGTTCCTGTCTTTTCTGTGTAAAGAAGATGCAATGTGAGTTTTGAACCTGCTTTTGAATTTGGTTTTTGTTAATCAAACAAGAGAAGAGAAGGCTGTGAAGTCAAGTGAAGAAGTCAAGGATGAATTCTATGACAGTCTCATTGCAGTCACTGGGAAGCTGGCAGAGAAAGAAGTTGTTGCTATTGCAGGTGATCTAAATGGGCATGTTGTTAAGAACAGCATATGGGTTTGAGGGAGTCCATGGAGGAAATGGATATGGTGACCGAAATAAGGAGGGTGAAAGAATTCTAGAGTTTGGACTTGCCATGGACATGTTGGTGGCGAATACTATTTTCAAGAAAAGGAATGGCCATCTGGTAACCTATGAGTCTGGGGCAGCTATGACTCAAGTGATCTACATTTTGGTAAAGAAAAAAGACAGGAAGTGTTTGCAAGATGTAAAAGTGATACCTGGTGAAGCATTTGTGACCCAGGATAAACCAGTAATTTGTGACTTCAGGATTAAGAAAGTATATAAAGTGAAAAGAAAGTATATCCCAAGGAGAAAGGTGTGGAGACTAAATAATGGACAAGTAAAGCAGGTCTTGAAGATCAACTGAATGAAATTGTGGGTGCTAGTTCAGGAAAAGACCTACGAAGTGCGGGAAAGCAATGGAAAAAGATCAAGGATACACTTTTGAAAGCCACAGACCAAGTCTGTGGGTAGACAAAAGGGCCTCCACATCATAGAGTGACATGGTGGTGGAATGCTTCTGTTGAAAATTATGTGAAAGAGAAGAGGAGGCTGTGGAGTCAATGGAAAAAGGGGTTAGTTAACAAAGAAAGGTA
>RDPX01000355.1:343825-367283 GCA_003991215.1 Morbakka virulenta | reverse complement strand
ACAGTTTTTTAGCGTTATTTGCTGATGCTCGAAATACTGTGACACTATTTGTTACACTCATATTTCTTTTTATAAATACACGATATATATATATATATATATATATATATATATATATATATATATATATATATATATATATATATATATATATATATATATATATATAACATGCCACTTGTATGGATTGAAAGATGAAGATGTCATGGTGCAAAGTACTGGCTGAAGGCCAGTACATTGCCAGACACTATTAAATTGCACACAATGCATGTACCGAGCCAAAGTGACCATTGTGCCGGTGATAGTCGGAGCCATGGGAATATTACCACTTGGCCGATACGAAGCATTCGATACATTGCAGATCCCTAACATCGCCGCAAGTGCTTAGATTTCAGCACTTTTGGGCACCGCATCAATCATGCGCCGTGTTCTACACCTCTGAGGTCCTGATCCGGACTTAAGACGCAGACATACTTATCCTAGGTTACCTAGTGACGCAGTAACGTAAAAAAAACAACAAAAAACAATGATAAAAAACTCGGGATTTAAAAGGTAGAATATTAAGGAATACAAAACACAACATAAAGAAGAGATAAAAGTATTAGATTAAAAATTTCAATACGATTCAGAAATATATATATAGAGAGAGTAAATACCGTAACAGAAGGTAAGAAGACAATTGGGAAAGGTGCTAGGGGGTACAAATAACCCTGAAGAAATGCTTATAATGTAAAAAATGTTGGAAATTGTGGGGGACTAAAGATAGATATGCCACGACTATATATTCCGCCCAGTGGATAAGAATATAAAAATACTTTGTGGGTCTAAATTTAATGACAATGTCTTATTCTTGGTTCAATGTTTCAGAAACAGATAAAAACTCATTTTTAAATATTCCACAATAACGGTTCTACATGGATGATAATCAATTTCCCAAACGTAATTTTAGGTATTTGGACTTAGCTGAGCATACCAGATTGAATTAAAAAGGAAACGAATATGCTGAAAATGCTATACCTATCACATTTGTTCAAACAAGAACCCAATGTTTTTTTAGTTTTAGAAAATGAAAATCAGGTTGATTTTTTTTTCAAGTAAAATTCTGTGATCTGGTAGGATTGGATTCTAAAGGTTGTGCCAAATCTGAATGTAGCAGCCGATTTCCCGATGTCACTTGCAGTGTTAATCATCTCCTATTCTATACAAATCTAGTATCTACTGCTGTTTCATCAATTTAGCTCTGTTGTATAATATAATACGTTCTTTTTTGACTCAGAATTAGCGAGCGTCTTGCTATTTTAACTTTCAATGTTAACTTATGAATTTCTACAATCATACAACATTTAAATAAACATTTTTATTATGGGATACAGAAACATACATGACGATAGCAGGATATGATAGAAGCACCACCTGTGATTGACGTCATTACAGATACAAAGGGGGTAAATTTCACACATACAACACAAGTTATAAACACGCAATCACGCTATATATTACACATTGATGATCTCACCACTCATTAAATAATTCTTCAAACTGGCCAGGAAAGCAGCTAAGGATTTTAAACAGACACTTCAATCATTCTAAAAGCACATGTGACCGGAAAATGTTTCCTCAAACCTGAGCAATGTTTAAAAATAATCGAGCAAAAGTCAAAATTTGAAATGCACTGTATAAAAATATTTTGATGTGATACAGCAGTACCAACTGATTACCTCCCAGTTACCTATTTTTATTAGAAAGGCGAATTTTTACAACAGAATAAATACTAATATATTATCAAATATTAGTGTTGGAATCATTGAATCACATGATCGATAAGTTGATCCGAATAACTTACCATTGAATTTAACTTTATTTATTAGAAAGGATAATGATTAATATAATAATTATTATTATTATATATATATATATATATATATATATATATATATATAGTCTTCAAGAATTTAACAAAAAAAAGATTGCTGAGAAAGTTATTGAAGAAGGTTCTTTTGAAATTGGTTCCAGAATGGGTCAGATTACTGCAGATAAATTAGATAGAAATATTAAAAAAAACCCAATCAGATAGCAAATTAAATAAACCAACTGAAGCAACTAGAGGTTTTGATATTGTAGATTTATTAATTTATTAATATAATTACAATTATAATCTTGAACAATGTAGCCAAATAAATCTACACGAATCCTTTAATTTGTCTTATTTCATTTAACTTTATATCATTAACATTTTGCAAAAATAGTAAATTATGTAAAATATAAAACAAGCGTGCCAGTTCAAAGTTCTCCAAATGGAATTTTTCAAAGAAAAGCTGATGCATGTAGGATATAAATACGCAAGGCACTGACCTTCTTAACTTTCATCAAGGTTATCTTGGTCTTAATATTCAAATTACTAAATTATCTGAAAATTCCACAACTACAGTAATTGAGGATATTAGAATCATTGACAGAGCTAGTTCTCTAATCAAAAAAATAGAGTCTTAGATTGATTACAGTTAATTAAATAGTCATTTTGATCTAAATTATTCAACTAGAATAAAAAATTTACTCCATATGACTGAAGAATATATTCAGACATGTGGGAGTTGGTCTTTTCATTGCAAAGGTACTAACAGGTTAGTAACAAATTTGAATGCTGGGTTTAAACGTCGGAAGACGCTTCGTTCAGGTATTCAAAACGTAAATTTATTGGATCTTATTAAATCGATATGGAATTCGTGAAGTGTTACATAGTAGATTACTATCAATTCTAAATATCGAATAAGAATAGAATTAAAAAATGCAGATAATAAAATATTCAGAAAAAGTGCTTTTTAAGCAAACACTTCTAAGTGTGTTGTTTTAAAGATGGGTATTTTGATACCCAAAGTTAAATTAACCCCTGTAGGTAGAGGTTAATATTTTTAGAAAATGTTGACATTCTGTAAATCTTTCACACATAACACATAACACACATATAAGATAAGTTTCATTTACACTTTCAACAGGAATCAGTAACTTCCACATTGTGTTTATATGGGTTTTGATTGATTCAGAAAGAGCAAGAAAGATGCCCATGGTTTTACGACACCTATAACATAAATAATAAGGTTTTAAAATTTTCGAGTGCCCAGGTAGAAATCAATTCTTCTGTCTACATCTCTCGAATTCCGTATAATCTCACAACAGAGGTATGCCGTGGTTGTAGGGATTTATTGAGCAAAACAAAGAGTTTTATTTCCATAACATTGATCAAGCAATCACCTTAGAAATATGCCAAACAGTGGTTGCCATCATACATTTTGATATTATGAACAGTTGGATAATAGTGCCCAAACAGTGTTCAGATAAACGCTCTCATGAAATCCAGATAGCAGCTATAATATATATACATTAATAATTCATGAGGAAGAAATTCATATAGATATTCTTCATAATTCTTCGGTCTTTATACTAATAATAATCATTCAATCAATGAAGTCAGAGTTCATTAATCATACAAGATGTATGATATAGAAAATAATCTAACATACTAATATATGACTGAATATTAAGTATACAGCTTCTCTCTTACTAAATATTAGAAAATAAAACTAGCTAAAGCTTTGAGTAATAAGACTCCCATTACACTAAAACTATCATGTAGTGAATTTAGTGGTCACTGTGAAATTCGTATCTCAAAAATACAGATGAAATGGATTCAAAAGGCTAAATGCATGGAGCAAGGGGGTTCTTGGTACAATTCATGCTTATTTCAAAATCCCGTTGCTAAAAATCTCTATCAGGAAATGGATTGCCAAACTGTCCTTCTCCTTATAGAGGTAATGTTGTTCAAAAAAAAACGTTTAAAAAAATGACAAAAAACCCCAATAACTTTCGATTGACTAACATATTTTCAATTCCTGTTTCAAACGCAGTAACTGATTGAATCCCATAATCAATATGTTGATGCAAATAAAATAAAGCTTTTTACACCAACATTGAAAATACCTCATCTGATCTTCATCTTCTACTTTTATTCGTTTTTAGGAAGATAAAGCAGAAGCTTTGACCCTTTTACATATCATTGCAAACTCAGGAAGACGTTATAAAGAGTTGATTTGCGAAAGTTATGGTAATTCGTTTTTTGTTGTGTTTTTTTTTTCTTGTTGGGTGGTCGATGGTGTGGATGGGGGGTCGGAGTGGGGGGGGGGGCTAGATCTTTTACCCTAAGCAAGGCTTTAGTGAAGAGGGTTACTTTTCTTAGTTGATTTATTTTCTTTGTACTTTTTTATCATTTTGATTTATTAATTTTTGTCCCCTCCCAATTCTATCTCTAAAAACTTCTACAGACTTAGTAGCATGCCACTTTTAAGGAAGGAACTGGTCGCAATATTTGTGGCCGGCATTTGAACTGCCAATCACTTCCATAGTAATTTGTTAATTTAACCACGCTGGTATTACTTTATAATGCATCTGCTTTACTTCTAAAATATACAGTAGGGCTTATGAATGTAGTTAGATGCGTCATCAGTGGTATCTGAAGTCTACAGGTTATAGCTGGATGATAAGATTGTTTGTTTTGAAAGCACGCATAGAAATGTTTGCTGTAAAAGGTCACAATTTCTATGATAAATTTATGAATTTACGTCAAGAAGACAGTGATATTTTTATGAGTTTATCCAATTTGCATTTAACTGTGAACAATTATACCTTGAATGTTTACAAAACACTGAATCTAGACAGTATGTAAAGGCGCTTATTTGTGATGATTTAGAAAATATGGACATTGGAGGAAACGTTGTCTCCATTTAGCATTTTTTGACTTACCCTATGTTGTTATTTCATTCTGACAGCACCAATTCATCCAGTTTACACAGAATTATTGTTGAGATAATTTGTTGTTACTGCTCTTGTTTCTGGATGTGAAATTTGCTGAAACGTTGCCAAGCCTCGTTCCTGGAAAAAAAATTGTCTAGTATTATCAATTTTCAGTAGAATGACTTTGACAGTGAATTTTGCGTTACCTATACTTTCCACATTGCCAATAACTAGTTAGATTTTGGAGCCTTAGATAGGCACCAGGCTTCTTTTTAAAACATCCATTCTGATCATTTCCCAGGACAACATCTTCCAACATTAAATGGATGTGACACTACAGAATATCTAGTAGCCATGGAATTGTGCCTTTATATTTGAATCACATACAAAGTATTCCTTACCCTTTTTTTTTGTTTTATTTTAGGGATTAGAGCTTTAGCAGAATGTCTTGCAAAGTCAGAGTCGATAAAAACACAAGATCTTGCAAGAAGCTTAATTGAAGAATTAGCAGTTGTAAGTTGATAATATGATAATAACACAGGCCAATAACAACAAAACTTTTCTGCCCATTTGTTACAAATAGACATTTGTATACAATTTCGATATTCAGAATTCAAAAATCGCACCGTTTACCCAGTGACCAGCTCCTACGATTTGCTATACATGTTTCACAAACAATATGGGGTGTCCAAGACTTTTCTTGATCTCCTAATTTCATTTTGAAATAGGCAAAGTTCAGTTTCTTTACAAAGTAAGTGATCTTTCGTCTTTGCTTTTGCAGAGTATACGATCCACAAATATAACAAGACTGGTCAACATCATCGATGCATTTTTTTCATTCTGAAGCCATCTGGTATACATTTTGAACTATCTGGTATACACCACAAACCTAAGAAGCTTTAAGCATATGTCAATTTAGCTCTGTTGTATAATATAATACGTTCTTCTTTGACTCAGAATTAGCGAGCGTCTTGCTATTTTAACTTTCAATGTTAACTTATGAATTTCTAAAATCATACAACATTTAAATAAACATTTTTATTATGGGATACAGAAACATACATGACGATAGCAGGATATGATAGAAGCACCACCTGTGATTGACGTCATTACAGATACAAAGGGGGTAAATTTCACACATACAACACAAGTTATAAACACGCAATCACGCTATATATTACACATTGATGATCTCACCACTCATTAAATAATTCTTCAAACTGGCCAGGAAAGCAGCTAAGGATTTTAAACAGACACTTCAATCATTCCAAAAGCACATGTGACCGGAAAATGTTTCCTCAAACCTGAGCAATGTTTAAAAATAATCGAGCAACAGTCAAAATTTGAAATGCACTGTATAAAAATATTTTGATGTGATGGGCTAAAATGCATCCTATATTTGAATTCACTGTATCAAAATTAGCCAGAAACACCCACTCCTTTTAAAGGAGCCAAAAGTTGTTGGCCTGTATAATGAGAGCATTTTGGCTAAGTTGATAATTGTTACTAACATACAATGATAACGATGATAAAAATGCATTCATTCCATGGTTGGATAGATGATATATATTAACAGGGTAATAACATCTTTTGAAATAAGCTGATTTTATAAATTTTATTTTGAACAACACATTAGAAATCCTGCACTTGTGCAAGATTTGACATAAGAATATTTTGTATTTTGAATTCTTTGCAGAGAGTAGTTTCTTTTATTTTTTGAACTGTGAATTTTTAGTAACATTTGATGTATGTTTAGATTCGTTGTTTTAGTTCTTTTCTTTGCAATACTTCATCACTTTTTCCTGTTTTGTCTATTTTTCTACGTAATCTTTTATTTAAAAGTATTTACCAATATATCAATATGCAGATTGGATTATTGATTAACTTTCTTTCTTTTTTATTTATTTATTTTATTTATTTATCTTGCTATTTTATTTGGCGGTACACCATACAATTAAAGTAATTGGACTGTATATTAACATTTGCACACCAGTTGTCTTGACAACAGAGGAAAATCTTGAACGCCATATAGCCTCTATTCTATGTATCACTCCTCCTTACATCATGTTTTACCCCCACTGACACCCTGTGTCACCCCTGGTCAAGTATTAAGAAAAGTTTCTCTGCTTAATAAAGTTCTTTTTTTTTCCTTTCATTTTTTTTTCTGTTTTTTTTTTGCCGTAAGTTTAAGATATAATTTTGATTTTAAAGGAATTCTCAGCGTAAAGTGTATGAGTTATTTTTTTCCATATCAATATTTAGCAAAAGTTTCCAATGAAACTCTACCATGAGTTCTCTCTGCTGTTTGGTCCTCGCCATCTGGTCGTTGAGCCTAGATTTTCTTTACAGTTTCTAATTGGATCTTGCTGATGCCAAGTTTTATTTAATTAGGTTTCAGTTAATTAAGGTAGCTCAAACATCATTCGTGTTTGATGACAGGGACTGATGAGGTAAAGTAGTTGGTGATCTTGTATTTGTCGTAGATCATGTGTTCAGAGAAGCTCTGAAAGTTTATTGTTTGCACTGAGTTGCATTATATGGTCTTAGGATACTTTCTGCTCCGATGATCCGAGAAAAGTCTAGTTGACTACTAAGAATAAAAATGTTACAGAAAGGTGATTTTTTTGGTTTGGAATCCATGATATTGATGCAACTGATTCCTTTGAAATGGCTTGCGAGTAAGTTCTTCTCATGATCTGCAGCTACCATTTCATCATTTTGAGTGGGTTTTTTTCAAGGTTAATAAATTCCAAACATTTATTGATTATTTTGCCTTATACTATAAAGTTAAGTCCTTGGTTAGGATTATCTGTTGTCATGCATTTTGTTTTTGGTACGTTGAGAGCATGCCCTGTCTCTGTAACTTGTGTAGAAAGAGAGTTAAAAGATTGTAAGGCCTGACAGAAATGGGGTGGCAAAGATTTACGAGAAGGTGTACTCCACCTGCGAATCCGGGTTAACATTCATCCTTAGTTTTAGAGATCATTACAGTAATTTAATTACAGAGAGTTGGTACAAAAAAAGGAAAAAATAATGAAAAGAAGAGCGTACTGATACATATGGTAAGGAAGTAAGCTGAAAGTAGTTACATTTAAAGAGGAAGGATGTGGGTGGTAAAATGTGACATCAAAGAAGCAAGAGATAGAAATTGTTGCAAAGGTTTTGAGAAGTGGGTGGATTAGGGTGGTTTAGAATGAATGAGAAATAGAGAAAAGAGCAGAGTACAGATACACATGGTCAAATATGACATCAAAGGACAAGCAGCAGAAACTGTAATCCACAAAGACATGGAAAATGAGATGGATGAGAGTGGTAAAGAAAAAACAAATAAGCAAGCAATGAAGAAGGAAGAGTGCAGATGCACATTGAGAAGGAGAAGCCTGGAGATGGTTACATTTAAGAGGAAGGACGTGGATGATTAAATGTGACTGAAGGAGAGCTGGAGAGGGTCAGGGCGTGGTGCAACAGGACACTACTCTCTGCTACCATTAAGTCAATACATGAAAAATGCCGGAAAGTATGTTTGTACGAGGTCGTATATTCCTAGTTATTTACTTAAGAGTCAATATTGTTTTTTAAATCTACTGGAAAATTGTTAAACAAGATAAAGAGAAAGCATTGCATATCTTGTGCGAATGATAGTAATAAATGTCTTGGAGATATGACGTAACGAATTTGTAGTTACCATGACAATTAGCATATTGAGGGCAACTGCTTGTTTTTATTTCCTGTTTTGATCGAAAATGAAATTTCCAAGTTTCTTTTGTATGCTGGTTGGTAATATTTGCATTTGTATTCATATAGCCTTGTGCAAGCTACATCAGGTGAATAAGTTAAGAATAAGAATCTACTACATGCCATTGTATAAATCTGTTCATATTTAGTGTAGCTATTTATGTATTTCCTGCTTTATCTAGTTTTCTTTACATTTTCATTTGACTCTTGACCGATTTGTTGTTTTTGCTTATATTAGTGGAGTCTACTAACGTAATTCTATAGAAATCTTCCTGTTACTAATGAATTGTGTTACAGTAAAACGAATGGGAAGTCCACTGTATTTCTGAATTTACAAATGATCCGTCAGACTTTGTCGTAGCTTGAATTCGGTTTTGAATTATTCCCTAACATAAAGAAAAACTGACGTTTGTCATTATGCCACCTCATTGCACCACTCCATGAATATATTCTGTTTACTATTTTTTAACTGTGATGATCATTTTGAAACACAGTCAACATCCAATTGAGCCTTTATATACTTCTACCGAATCAGCGAATTCACGCAAGATGACCACATCACCAATCACAATCTTCAGCATAAGATGAGTTGTTAGGAAATTCTGGGTAACACCCGCTGGCGAAATAAGTGGAAAGAGAGTTGTGTGGCAAAGAAAGGGCTTTAAATGACGCCCACGCGTGTGGCCTGCTTAGAAAAAGATCTGGGGCACTTTGTACTGGAGTGCTTCGTCAACCCGTCAACCATTTTTCCTTCTGTCCTTCCTTCCTTCCTCCTTTCTTTCTTTTATTCTTTTTTCTTTCTTTCTTTATTTTATACACAACCTTCATACAGGAACTTCGATTCAGTGTTATAGTAATAAGACCTGTTTGGAGTTTAAAAGCTTTAAGAAAGCCATAAAAACTTTGGGGTAAAAAATTGAAAACGATTCTGAAATAGAAAGAGTAAAGCAAAGAAGGCTCATGCAAAATTTAATTGAATATAAGCTGAAATACAATAACAAATGAATCAAAATGAGAAATGTGTGAATGGTGTGAAAAATCGATCATAGTGTGATAGGTGGTCAAAAGTCATTTTGAACCCCAGTAAGGAAAATAGAAAGAAACTAGAAAATTCTGAACTTGATGGACTCAGAGGAAGCCATAGATGTAAGAGCTTTATCATGTCATGAGTCGTAAGCTTTTTCCGAGCTACGTTTCGAGAGATACTTCTCCCATCGTCAGGCTGGCGATGGGAGGAGTATCTCTCGAAACGTATTAGCTCAGAAAAAGCTTACGACTCATGACATGATAAAGCTCTTACATCTATAGAAAGAAACTAATTCATAAAATCAACAAAAATTCATAAATGCCACACTAAGTTAAGACAACGAAAAGTTGTGTTTTCAAGTAGCTAGAAATACTCTCACTCAGTCTGGAACTCTTCAGGAATAATACCTCTCTTTAAATGCCAAAAGCTCTTGTCTCAATTGTTATTTAATTGATTTTATTAAGTATGTTGTTTATTCTTTATTTGTAAAGTTTAATCAGAGCTGGAAAATTGTTATTGCTGTCCACTGAAGTCATATTTTGAATTGAATATAAATATAATCATTGTTTTTGCTTAAACTATGATTAGATAATATAAAACTTTTGAAGAAAATTACTCGGTTTTTTTCCGAGTTAATTGATGCCAGGTCGTGATTCAGGTTTCCACACTGCTCCTTCTTGGTACAGAACATAAATCTAATTTTTAGAACTTTAGTCTCTATGAAATGTAGTGTTTTACTGATTGCTCTCCATTTTTTTAATTTCTGTAGGGCAACCCACGATACGAAAACCAGATTTACAAAGCACTGATCAGCTTGTTATCTTCTGCATCCCCGAAGGCGCAGCAGTTGTCAGCAATGACGCTTAGATTTGTACAGGTATGGTGTATATTAGTGCAACCATTCGTATTCGAACTCTCCCAGACGGGGATTAACTTTAAGCTCAGACTGGTTCTTTTACTTATTATTGGTGTGTACACGGCTGAATACTAGTAAGCAGCGGTTTTAGATAGTTTGTTTTATATCGTATAAAGATTAAATGGACGGGGTGTAACAAGGGTAACACAATAAATGATTTCCAGGACATTCCCAGTAGGATTGATTAACAGCTAAAGCAACAAAGTTAAACAACGCAAAGGATAACCAGATAGTATGTACAAATGACCAGATCTCAGCTTATCCACTCTGGATGCTGCTATACATCATCAGGAATTGGGGAGGTAATTGACTCGAGTTGGTACGCGTTTTTCATACGCAGACAATGAAACATGATTATGATGAGCATTTAATTGATGTTGTCGGCACTGCAATTGTGGATTATGGGGGTTGGGTGGGAGCTGTGTGTGATAGGTTACACAAGAGTCAAGGATGAATTTATAGATGATATTGGTGGGTTTTTTTAATTGTACAGAGGTTTAAACAATATCTATACAAATTTTCTATTGATATAATAAAGTCGCCCAAAACTTTCAATACTTATAAACTTTTTGGTTTCATTGTGGTGTTACTATACGAAATATGAGGATATCTACCTCTTATACGGATACTTTAATATATAAGTAAAACATGTTAGCATCATGGCAGTACACATGGATTATTTTTTTCTTTTTCTGCAAAATGTAGTCGTTGTCTGATTCTGCGAGCACAGCTATTGTGGAGCCAACGTTGAGCTTGCTTCGCTCATTGCATGCCGAAGTTCAGTTTGAAGCATGTGAGTTATTAAAGGACTTGATGAAGTATGATGTTCAGCAATACCTTTTGGAGGGACTGATTAGCTTACTTAAGCCATCGTTGCTAGAAATAAATAAAAAAGGAGAAACAAAAGAAGGTAAGAATGATAAATTATTCTCTCTATTTTGATACGCTTTCTTTGCACAACAAACTGACACTTTTTTCTTTGTAATACACGTAGATTGAAAGGAATGAAGTTAATCATCCGGAAGGGGGACGTGTGTGTGTGTGTGGTGTGTGTGTGTGTGTGGGGGGGGTATTGTCATATTTCGCATTTGGAATGTTGCTGTATTGATTTAACGGCTGATTTTTTCTTCTTTAAGTACCTTCTACCAACCGTGGGTTGATTACACTGCATACCGATCTGTTCTGTTTAACCTTCCTACTGAAGCCTGCCCTACTTTTTACTCGGTTTCGTGTTTTATTTTGTCTACCCATATCATTCTCTATCTTTGCCACCTGGGTCCTTGTGGACGCCTTTCAATTCAATGTTTCTGTAAACTTTTGTGCCGCTTGTTCTGACTATGATATTTTAATTGACTAGTTTTCGGTATTCGTTCCAGTTCTGGTGTACTTTCCAGTCCGTTTGATACTTCTTCATTTGTCATTCTATTGGTCCATGAAGTTTTTAATATACTTTGGATGGGTTAAGATCTCAAAAGCCGTTATTTGTTTCAGTAAAGGTTGGTGAAAACCTTTGATTCCGCACAGTTCAGTAGTCTTGACCACACCAAACATTTTACTATGATTTTTCTTTATGTTGGACAAATTTCTTTTCTGCAATTTACTTTGTCTCGTCTCATTGAAAGTATCTCCTGTTATAAATGTCTTTTTACCTCTTTCTGGTTTCCCCCCACCTTTTGTTAATAGCTGGCACAGGCATACAAGGCTCTGTGTTTTCTGCATTTTCTCTCTCATCAAGAGAAAATTATAGTTCCTTTCTTATCTTTGCCACAAGCATGTATTGTGTCGTTTTTAGGTTTACTTTAAATCGATTATTATAGTTGATGCCATTGTTAATTAATTGAATAAATGCAAGGCAAAAGAGTTCATGGTAGACAGTGAACAAGAAACACCAACAATTTAAGAAGTTTTCTCGAATACAATATCAGCAACATAGAATATATTCACAGAGTGGAACACAAGGAAGACTGGAGAAACTGATCATCGATGTCTGAAAAAGGCCTTATACTCCAAGGCGAACGTAATTCACGTGTTAAGCTTTTCTCTTGCATGATTCATGCTTCATAGTATACTCGGTGGTTGACATTACGATTCAGTAATTAAGGGTATCCCAACTCTGTTTCTTAAATTATTTATATTTTTTTTCCGCCTGCAACTCTATCAATTTCCTTTAGAATCTTAAATGTTTTGCCTCTTTATGGGTGGGAAGAAATAAGGGATAAAATTATTACCCTTCTTTTTCCTAGTTTTGATAACAAATTTGAATTATATATTATCCAATTAATTCAAGCAATACTTTTCTAATATTTGTTTCACATTCCCGTAACATTGTCTTTTGCATTTCGCTCGCAAGTTTATCTACAACCTTCTTATCAAATAGTTCTTTTATCGCATTTTTCATTTCTTTCATTCCACCACCACAACATCTAATCACAACTGGTATAATTTTCACTGTAAACCTTTGCCATTTCTGCCATAGTTGTTAATATTTCGTAAGCTTTTAAGTTCTCTTTGCCTTTTTGTTTCGTTGTCCAGTGCAAGCGATATCAACGAGGTATATTTCTTTCTTTATCTCGTCCTCTAAAGTCATGCCTGGTCTTCTTGCTGTTCACTGCGTCCATATTTGATGTTCACAATCCCAAAAGATCTTTTTGCCATTGTTCTCAAACACGTATCCTTTTTCCCAGTTTCCCTTCTTCCACACTCGACTGCCAGTATCACCGACGCTGCTAGCTTTTTGGATCCTGATAATGAGTGCTGTAACTAATCCCTTATTTCACCACATAAACCAGCAACTGTCTACTTCTGCAACTCGTTTAACCTTCTTTTAGGCTCATGTTTCCACCATCTGTTTTATCATATCGAATATAGCTGCTGTCTTCCTTGGGTCTTTGTTGCATCTCAGCCATCCAGTCCCCTTTTGTATACCCCAATATTATTTTACTTTGCATTTTCTTTTCCTCAAATTTCTTTAAACCCACTTCTGTTGTTCCTTCTTGAGTTCTTGTGACTGTTACCCTCGTCTCGTTTTACAGGTCGTTAAAGCTTCTCAAACCTCTTCCTCTTTCTTTTCTATCTGTATATAGTCTTTCATGGCTAGCTTGCTTACCGATGCTGTTGGCATCCCTTAACTTATCTTTCAATATTTTATCCAAACATTCAATACCTCCTTTTCCACGCGTACAAACATTTATGATGTAACCTGTCAATGGGACATTGCATTAATGGCTTGTATGAGACGTTTATCATTCAAGTTTCGTTTGATCAATACTCTTTTCCACTTTTGTACCTCCTTCTTCACTTTTTCCATAATGATCTTCACATCTATTTTATCACCTGTTTACATCCTAAGAACCTGTATGCTTCGTTTTTATCTTAATCAAGTGTATTCATCCTTTCACCCAGTACTGCCAACCCATATCCATTCACGATCTCACCGTCTCTGCTATTAACATCGCTATTGGTACCCCTGTCATGCAAAACCCAACTGGTGAGTAGCTGTTTCTTTGTAGATACCCCTTTTTGCTGTTTATCCATCTACTCACTTATTTCTTTCCACTCCCATTAATTTCCAATCGTGTGCGCTATCTTTTCATCATTACTTTCAAGAGTTCTAAAACTTTATCCGGTATTCCCATACATTTAAACTCTCTCCTTCCAATCTAATCAGACCATATCATAGGCTTTTTGGTAGCCATGGAATGCCACTGCTAGGTTTCTTTTCTTCCCCCTCACTTCATCCATTATGACGTTATCTATCAACAATTAATCCACTGTTCCAAACACTCCCGAGCATTCCTCCAGCTGACTTTTGCCCCAAATTCCATTTGTGGTCGCATGCTCTTTTATGTACTTGACTAAAATGCCTTAAAGCTTTTTGTAACAGGTCTCAAAGCATGTTATTGGTCGATACTGCTCATCATCCAAGTTCATCGTCTTTGACAATAGCCTTGTCCTTCCATCTGTAATCCATTTTGGGATTTCCTACAGGCTTTCAATCCATTTATACATACATTTCATCACTGATTTCCTAGCAACAATAGACTTCTTCCACCAGTAGTTTTGTATATTATCAATTATTAGCGCTTACCAGTTCTTTCTCTTTCTTACTATTTCACATAATTCTTTCTCAGTGATTTCTAATTCATTCAACTGTGTACCTTTTCCCCGTAATCTCCTGTGCCACTCTGCCCACCCATTTCTTGTAAGGTGTCACGCTTTCTTCTTTCCATTTACCCTCCCAAAATTGCACAAACTTTTGTATTTCATGAACATTTCCTGTTCTTTCTTGTTTTAATTCAATACCTCTGTAAATTCATCTTTGATCCTCCCTAAACATGATATTATCCCTTATCTTTCCATCTTTTCCTTTGACTTTTTCTATCTTTTGTTTCAAATATCATAACTCTTTCAGCTATTTCTCTTTTTCCTTCAGTAGTTGTTGTTTTTCAGGTAAATGTCTTTCAACTTTCCAAGGTTCTTCTACCAAGAGTAACTGATGCGAACACCTGGATGGTGTTCATACCAGTTACTCTTGGTTTATACAGAAAGGTGCTTGCATAGCTCCCAATGCAGGTATAACCCAACCCTATCATGCCTGTTTTACCACTAATTAGGTGTAAGAACAGACCAGCCAGAAACACTGTGGTCTATTGTCTCGATCTTTTCCTCGCAGAGCCAACAATTAGGGTCAGCTCTATTGTGTAAAACATTAGCCTGACAGTTGCGTGTGAAGAGGCTTTGGTCTTGGGCAGCCAGAATAAAACTCTGCTTCCCCTTTCAGTTCGGAGCTACGTAACCACTGATGGGTTGCCTTTTCATCTACATCAGTATTCTTGTAACGAGCAACAAACTGTCCGTGGAGAGGTTTCTGACACCATTGATTTTCAATCTGCTTCATACCAGAATGTTTAGCCTTTTTCTTCGTTTTTTTGTGCTATTGTCGTTGGTGTTAAGGTGCTATCAGAGTCGTGATCGACTTGCAGTTAACTTGAAAACTTATTTCCTTCTTTGACAAGAGCGTAATTCCTTAGTATTTTCGTGTATGTTAACCAATTGTAAATCAGTTGCCTTATCTAGATATTGTGACTATATTGTGAGAGATTTTCTAGGTAACTCTCTTGATTTTTCACTTATTTAAACGATCATCAGCTATTTACTTATTATGATATGTTCTCACATGATAAATAGTGATCTATATATCCAAGAATGACATTCTATGATTCCCATGAGCCTAGTCTTTACTTTTATAATTCTTTGATAGAAATTTATCCAAATCAGCTCACCCCTTATTTTGAAAATGTTCCTTTTCACTCTCAGATGCAAAACTTTTCGTGCCTACAGAACATCGATTCCTTATATTAAATACGGTGGCACAGATTTTATTGTTAGATTTTTGAGTTATATATATACTTGTGTGTTTGTGTCACGTTTTATATTAAACCAAAGAGATGGATATTCGGCTGTCGTTATTTGCACTCCTGAGAAATTGTCAAGACAAATAGGAAAAATTAAGCAAATTTTGTTGAGTAATGGTTATCCTAACGACGTTTTAGAGAAAGTACAAATTGTACAAATTGTCTAGTTTCAAAAACCCTATTGCACAGGGCCTCCCATAGTGCCATATATTCATCAAACTACTCTGGATAGGACTGGTTGCTACTTCACTTGAAAATCAAATTACTAGGGCAGTTTCGGAATGTTATCGTGCTACTGCATCATCATAATTTTTACCCTGCAAAATAATCGTACTTCAAGAAAGGAAAAATTTCTTTCCTGTCAAAGATTTAAGTATGGTCGTGTGTGAGTGTAAGTGCCGGTGTAATGCCAGGTACATAGTCCTTGTTCAATAAAAATGATTATGCAAGGGTACAAGCAATATTGTGCACTGTTTCACACCATTAACTGCTAAACTGCCGTTGCAGTAAATATTTCGAGATAAAACAGTGAAAAAGTGACTGGCCGAGATTGGTCTGCCTTTCATTTAGATACGTTAGAAGTAATTCATATTCAATTTTCATATTTTAATAGTAATTTTTATGTTTGTATTAAATATTTGCTTGCCTTTTTTACAAAAAGTTTTTTCTTCAATTCTTTATTATTTATATAAGTACGTTTGTAAATAACTGTTACCAAATCCGTGCAGTTCCTTTGTTTTAAAAATGACTGGCCAGGATTGATTATCAAGGGGTTTTTTTTTTATTCTTTCCACACCTTGAATTTCAAAATTATGTCTATCTGGGTTTTTTATTTTGAAACCTTAAAATCAATTATTTATGATATCATTCTATGGAGGGTGGTGAGTTTGAAATGAGAATAAAATATCACTGAATTTAGAAAAGAGAATTGTTGTTTTAAGGAGAAAACACAGATATAATACTGACCTATTTTGATTTTTTTTAAATTAATTCAACTAGATACAGTTTCAACACTGCTGATTTTACTGTTTAATTTATAGTGCCTTAACAAATATTTGTGTTGTATGTTTTTCGTCTTTAGTTTGCTGCAAATGTAGTGTGATTAATATATCGTTGCAAGCGTTTTATGTAATTTATATTTGCTTCTGGTAGACGAAAAGACGCCAGAAATACAGGGTAAGATTTTTTATACACTTTCATTCCTTTGTTTCGCTTTTTTAATTAAAATCACTTTTGAAGAGGTAGGCTATCGCTATTATCTGATACAGTTTTGTTTATTTTGTCCATGTTTGCTTCATGTAAATAACACGAAGCTGGTAAGGTCAATAATGTCTGTGTTTACTTACTAAGTTGTTCCAAAAAGAAATAAATATGGGGGCTTTTTTTCAAAAAACAAACATAAACAAACCAAAAAATCCGACAAAATCTGATCAAGTTTCAAAGTTGAGTTGCTTCATGCTTAGTTTGTGTTTCATTCCAGTGAAATCAACAGGGGGTTGTCCTGATGATCCTGACATTTCTTTGAATTTTTTATCATCTGTCTGGATCAACGCGAGAAACAATAGTTGACCATTTTAGCTCAACTGCATTGCATTTGCCAATCATATTTTAGAAACATATCTTAAAGTTTTTATCGTTTGCAAAATTTTGAAAAAATTACCTCTTCAGTTTTAAGGGGCGTTTTAATTTTAAGTGAGTTCCAAAACAATAGGTATTTATTTTCTTTATCTTGACCTTCTCGAGGTTACAAAACAATGAACTTCGGTTGATATACCTAAGTATTTTTTAAAAGTATCGGAAAATTGGGAAAAAACAGCAAAATTATAGGTTTCATCTGGAATTTTTAGGAGATTTTCAAGTTTAATTGATTACTGCCAAAATCCCAAAACATTCCGGTTTCCCTTACCTTGTAATACGCTCAGAACACTTAATATACCAGTTGAAATCAATTGCTCAGTAATCAAATTCTACTGTTTGTAGGACACTTTATCACAGAATAGGTGGAAAAACATGTACATTTCTGGGATATTTTTCTATTCCCGTAGCTGCAGTAATTGTCCCGTAAAAACATAATAAATATTTGTAAATGTATACATCGAAGCGATTTTGGAAAGGTAAACTAGTTGTTGTGCCTATAAAGCAAGAAAACAAAACCGAATAATAATAATGCCTTTCTTTGTTTCTTTATCCCATAATTACATTCTAATAAATTAATTACTTTTTACGCAACAAATTTCTTGTATATATAGCTTGTTTTCAAACGTATTTTTACGGTGATTTTGTTAAAAAAATCGAAAATTAGACTGATATAATCTGGTTATTTTCTTGATCAATACTTTGAATTTTAAAGTTATCAAGATGACCTTATTCGGTTTTGTTTTTTTATTTTATGTTCTGAAATTATCGGTTGGAAAAGGATTTCTGTTGTGACTAATGACGAGTCTGTTTGGACAATGAAAAACTTCTATACTTAGAATTTTGATGAACCCACCCTCTTGATTTTGAAAACAAGCCTTGGTATTTTTACAATAAACGAAGGGGGTTAGATGGTTAGACTTTAGATGGATATTCAATGTGAGGATTAAGCATCTGATCATGCAGGTTAGGTTAGTGCGTGTGTCTGGATCTTTCTTACGGTAATTATACTTTTAAAGCTCAAGGAAATAAAAAGACATAGAAATGAGTCGTAATTATCAAAATAGTAGCCATAAAACGGAATTTCTCAAAGCAGAGTACATCGTAATTTAGCCACAAATAGAATGAACATACTTTTAAGGATCGATATGTGTGTGAATATGACACCAAGGAGATGTCTGGATCCACGCAAGGTAAGTTTTAAAATTAAATTATATAAGTAGTGGCATTAGATAAATATAAACAGTTACCAATGAGACAGAATAAGATTTCACGTGAAAGTAATTTTTACAGAAAGATGTTTAAAAGTAAAACAAATATTTCAGGCCCTAAAAAATCCAATCAATTTTCACTTGATATTAATATGAGTGCTACTTTAGATTGGGTAGACATACAAGTTGATCAAAAATAGATGATGGACCTTCATTTGAATCAACCACACGTACAGTAAACATGTCATCAGAACTGTTTGACTGTTTACAAATAAAAGCAAATAGAATCGTTGACCTTTTTATCTGGAAAAGCGAAAACTTAATGATGTAACGACAACGTTTAGTTAGGTAGCTACAACTAGTCTTAATAAGCATATTCGTCTTCAATCATTTTCAATACTTTTTGCTTTTCTATAATGGAGTTGTTTTTTCTCTCACACCTATATCCTGTTCTGACATGTTTCTTGGTTTCGAGTATCCAACAATTTGATTGAGCAACGTTCAACAGAGTTGCAACGTGCAAGTCCTAAACTTTGGATTTCCAGCATTTGATTTCGAAAGTTTCGAAATCGAAATAGAAATTGACCACTTTAGTCAGCTTAACAAATCTAATATGCTGTCAGAATGAAATGGAGATTGTTGTTACAAAGAATTTGGAGCGAAAGACTTTGTCAAAGGTCACCTTGTTTACAAATATGTGTTATGTCCGGTCATTGGGGATATGGTAAAGATAGAAATGGATACTGTTTACCTAGTTGACAAATACGCCGTTTGTGTACGAAAAATTAGCATAATTGTAGGGTATTTTAAGAAAGAACGAATAGGTCATTAGGACGATAGACGATATTGTACTTCCTGACAGGAGTTTCAATTTGTAAACATATAGCAAAAGTTGTTGGTAAACGTGGCTGTCTTGTGGACAGAGAGAGTCTGCAACTTCCTTATAAACTGCACATCTTTGACTAGACGAAATAAATGGATGAGCTGGAAAATGAACTTTCCAAGTTGGATTACTATATTTTTTATTTCATTACTGGATTTATAATATAAGAAACGCTGAACATAAAAAAGAATTGTAGATTTATTATCCAGAGCTCGCTATATCGAGAGTTCACTGTATATATATATATATATATATATATATATGAACTTTCATTGAACTCCACAAAGTATGTGTAGTGTTCTGGTGCTAACTCATGATGACTTATATCAACAAAAAGTTGGGCTGGCAATGGTTAGTTTTAGGTAACGCAAAGACATGGATGATACTTTAAGAAGCACTGACCGAAACCAAATCCATACCAATTTAAAAGAGATCATCGTTTATCATCCACCATTAAAGTTTACGTTTAAAAGGCAGGAAGACGGAAAATTATCATTCTTGGATGTGATGATTACCTGAAATGGGGGACACGGAGCTAAACTCGGCACAATAAACCAACAAACACTGGTGATGAATTACTATTAATTAACTCTAAAGAGTTATAAACGCTCATTTGTTGCAGGGTTTGTACACAAAATTCACTGGATGTGCAGTTCATGGCATTTATTCCATGAAAGTATAAGGAAAGTAAAAGCGATTTTTGAACAAATTAAGTACCCACCTGACTTTTATGACCTAATAAGTAAGATCAAATTACCAATGTCAAACGGAGAAAAAACGAGAATGGACAGCTGGACGAAGCAGATGATCAATTTATGTCAAAGACGCCGAAACCATCTGTGGACAAGAAGCTGAGAAGCCATGTTGTATACGAGATCACCTGACTATGCTGTAAGCTATTCTTTACTGGGCAGAGAACCCAATATTTTTTACAACCTTTAAAACAGTATTTGAAGCCATGTCAATCACCGGGTCAACACTTACATAATTACAAAGTGAGGAAGCAAGCCAAAAATGATATTGAAATTTTGGTTTCCACAACAGGAAGCTTTCAGTTTCCCGAAACTCTAGAAGCTCTGTGAATAAAAGAGAAGTGATCACCAGCTCTTCCCATCCCAAAAGACAAAAGTTGAGGATAGAAACCAGGAACTAACCATTTGTATTAACTAGTTTACCAATGACAAAAAGTACTTCGAGCAGTTTGCTATCTTCAAAATAAGTGTACTTCGTGTCATTGGCATCTTTCGGCTTCTACAGCCATGTATAAATTGTATCGGAATTCCATATCCATTTTAAGCGCAGTGTAATGCAATGTAAGATTTTAGCGTCACTGTAGAGATGCTTAAATTCCTCGAAGTGGTCGGGACGTTTATGGCTTCAAGAGGTAATAGCTCTTACTGTAACATTACTGATAATAGATGCTTTGGGGGCAATATAGCATATAAGTACACCGGCAATTAAAACCATGGCATTCCTTTCACATTAAAGACTATAATAGCTGCAGTAACTTTATGAAGCTTTGAATTAAATGGTGTAATAGAAATTTCAAAAAGTTACTTGTGGCTTTGGTCAGTGGACTTGTTTCTTGTTTTAACGTAATTTGTTTTATTTTGAAAAATTCCAATGCAGATTGTATTTTGATGTGATAGTTGCTACGTCTACAGTCATTTTTACCTTCTATTTTCAAGGGATTGTATTTTGATGTGATAGTTGCTACGTCTACAGTCATTTTTACCTTCTATTTTCAAGGGTACTTAGCAGTATATGTGCAACAGGCGGCTGCAGCAAAAATGATAGGGTAAGGTTTGATTTTTCTAATATCATTACGAGTGCCGCTTCATGGGTTTTCCGTCCGTCGGCAGTAGGGCTATGTTTTGACTACAGTACTTTATCGTATGTCTGTGTTTTGAATATCCAAGTAGATGACCGGGAGATAATTTTTAGCTATTAAACGACTGGTACATTTATTTTGAATGAACGTATTTTTGAATTGGCAGTTTACAACTGCATTCTTGAAGTGTATGGGATTATTAAGTTAGTGCATATTTTGGCAATGGTAACTTAATGTGTTGAGAGTGAAAATTCAGTCCTTTTGTACAATTTCCGTGTGGTGAGTTCTATAAATAAAAATATTTTTTAGTAAAAATAATTATTTTCACACAGTAGTTCTAATTTTGTTTTTTGCTTCATTGTGGATATAGATTGGCTTTCACTTGGTTTTGTATTAGATCCGTATTTATAGATTTTTGATGCAAATTTATCTTGCACACCTCTCAACCTTCCATACCTCTCACATTTGATACAGGTATACCTTGCACACCTCTCAACCTTCCATACCTCTCACATTTGATACAGGTATACCTTGCACACCTCTCAACCTTCCATACCTCTCACATTTGATACAGGTATACCTTGCACACCTCTCAACCTTCCATACCTCTCACATTTGATACAAGTATACCTTGCACACCTCTCAACCTTCCATACCTCAAGCATTTGATACAGGTATACCTTGCACACCTCTCAACCTTCCATACCTCTCACATTTGATACAAGTATACCTTGCACACCTCTCAACCTTGCATACCTCTCACATTTGATACAAGTGTTAATTTCACAACTCTCAATTTTGCATACCTCTCACATTTGTTACAATTATACCTTGCACACCTCTGGAACTTCCACACTACACGGTTTTTTCTTACAGGTACCCTAATTCTGCTCGTCGCTATGTACACACACGTCTTTTGTCTTTGGGTGTGTCCAGTGCGCCTTCCCTTGTTTAATTTAGCCGTCCAAAGCTTTTTAGAATGTTATCATTTCATCGTTGTTTTGGTTGTTCCCACTCAGATTTTTAATAAACAGCGTATTCGACTACAGAATTTTGTAGCCGTTCAGATAGTTATGTGACCACATTCACTATTTTCAGTCCATTTCAATGCAAGTTTTAGTTCACACATTTTTTTCTTCGCAGAATTCTCTCAAAGCAGTCACCTGAAATTGCTGAAGCTTGTGTGCAAGTAAGCTGAACATTTCTCACTTAAATCTCTAAATTGTGCCACCTCACTACTGAGTGCTTTACTGAAAATTTTAAAGAAAGTTGCTAATTTTTTTAAGAACTTATGATATCATGTGTTAGAGTCTAAACCTTCTGCCAGTGCCTCGCCAGTTTGTTACTTCCATAACAACACTAGTTATGTTATCTAGATGATGATCAATCGAAATCTTATCACCCCAACAGGAGATTTTACCACTTTTGAAGCAGAAATAATTTTCCATTGTTGTTGTTTTTTCCATGCATCCAACTGAATTAGGGTACCTAAAACAGCATAATTTCCTTTTTGCACCCTGCTTTACTTATTTTTAGATCTTTAATTTGCAGTAACTAATTTGACCATTACAAAAGTAAGTAACAGAGTATATAGCAAACTAACTAACCAACTAACTAACTAACTAACTAACTAATTGACCAACCAACTAACTAACAAGCTAATTAGCCAACTAGCCAACTAGGTAACTTAACAACTAACTAACTAACTAAGTAACTAACTAACCAACTAACCAACTAGGTACCTAACCAACTAACTAACTAACTAACTAACTAACCAACTAACTAACTAAGTAAGTAAGTAACTAACTAACTAACTAACTAACTAACCAACTAACTAACTAACTAACTAATCTAACCAACTAACTAACTAAGTAAGTAAGTAACTAACTAACTAACCAACTAACTAATCTAACTAACTAACTAACTAACTAAGAAACCAACTAACTAATCTAACTAACTAATTAACTAACTAAGTAACTAACTAACTAACTAATCTAACTAACTAACTAACTAACTAACTA
>RDPX01000355.1:255953-295480 GCA_003991215.1 Morbakka virulenta | reverse complement strand
TCGAAATTTCCCTTGCGCTGAGTAAGGCTGTCTCTTAGGTTTGAGAATGGTTGTTTCATGTATCAGAACATGTTTTGTACTTTTAACTGGCAATATTTGGTAGTTATGTATTATGGCTTGTACCAAAGCTTTATTCATTCAAAACAATAATAATAATAATAATAATAATAATAATAAGAAGAAGAAGATGATGAAGAAGAAGAGTTCTTCAAGCAAAATGTGGTATTAAGTTAAGAAAAAAGACAACGAATAAGAAACATAGCAAACCAAAGTGGCAAGTAAAAATAGAGAAAGAAATTGAAGGTTTTAGAAGGGAAATTTCTATACTAGAAGAACTGCAAAAGGATAATGGGAAAAACTAGGGAAAAGCTAGAAAAGTAATCAGAAAATATAAAGTGCTCTCTGAAGAACAAATACCAACGAATAAAGAAGAGCTAAAACAAAAGCTCCAGGTCAAGACACAAAGGTTGCGTAGACTCGATAAAGGACAAAAATTCTTTAGGCAGAATAAAATTTTCGAGACCGACGCTAAAAAGTTTTACCGTGAAATTGGAAAAGAATCGATTTCTTTAAAAGCCATGCCATCTGACGAACAGGTAAAGGGATTTTGGAACAACATTTGGTGAAAAGAGAAACAATTTAATGAAAACGCAGAATGGGTACATGACCTTCAAAATAGCACTAAGGATATCCCAAACAAGAAGGGGAAAATATCACTACTGAAGAAATCCAAAGCGCATTAAAAAGGTCTTATGAATGGAAATCGCCTGGCATTGAGCAGATTCCAAATTTTTGGCTTAATACTCTTTGTTCGTCGCATGCCAAATTAGCATCTAATTTTAATTCAATTATGATAGAACCTCATTTAACACCAAAATGGTTCTGTCAAGGAATTACCTATCTTCTATCCAAAACAAATGAAACTGCAAATCCTAAAAACTGCAGACCCATTACATGTTTATCATCGTCCTATAAATTACTTACCTCAATCTTAACTGGAAGAATCTACGTTCACATGGAAGAACAAAATATTTTCCCCAAGGAGCAGAGAGGTTATCGCAGAGGATCATATGGATGTAAGGATCAACTGCTCATAAACAAAATGATTCTAGAAAATGCTCACACTAAACACAGAAATTTAAGTACTGCATAGATAGATTATAAAAAGGCCTTTGACAGCGTCAAAAAAATTAATTTTAGCTCTCTCAGGTGGCTGGAAATACGTTTTTCGCACTTTGTGTTGCATGTACGAAGAACATGCAATTAAAAGAATTAAGCATACATAGATGGTTTACAGTCTTGGGGTAAAAAAAGGAAATGTATTAAATTAGCTCAATTTATGACTGTCAACTGAGGTCTCTTTGTTTTCTATAAAAAGAATAAGTATGATAGAATGTTATGCATGCCATATTGCCTGAGCCCAACTCCATGACCTGACTTCTTTTTCTCAGTATTCCTGTCTGCTTACAAATTGATATGCAGTCAATAATTGTCTCCTTCCTGGATACACTCATACCTATGTCTTTTTAAAATCGGTTACTTGTCTTTCAATGAAATCGTCTTTCATTTTTAACTTTTATTTCTTTCTTTTCAGATCACAGATGACAGGTGACAAAAGAAGAAAGTTGAAATATGTAACTTCGATTATTCCTGCTCTGTATATTTGCTATTTTATTTATTTTTAGTTACACATAGCACTTGTTTTATTAACATCATTAGTATTGTCTTCAAGTGTAAAGTGCTCTATTATTTGAAAGTGAAAATGATAATGAGCATCTAGGCAGTTGAAGAAATAAAGAAATTTGGGTTCATGATTTATTGACAAGTGTTTTTGACTTTATTCCCCTTAGTCCTCGAAGCTCTGGTATAGTCTTCTTCTTCTTCTTCTTCTTCTTCATCTCTGCCTGCCCTGGATGTTGCTCACAGACAGTCCCTTCTCCTTCATGTCCTCATTTACCGAGTCCGAGAACCTCCTTTTTGGTCGCCCTCGTCTCCTCTTTCCAGATGGAGCCATGTTCATCACCTGCCTGCCCACATACTGTTCATCCCTCCTCATAACATGACCAAACCAAGCTCTGATATAGTATTATGAGAAATTTACTTAGAGATAGGGAATTGGCAAACTGTAAATACTCTTTTTTTTAAATGGATCGAGATTCCTTTTGTTGCACAAGCGGCAAGTTCAAGCGACATTTTGAATAGTTGTAAGTTATACGCTAATTTACAAAATTTGCTAATGTCAAATAAATCAATTTTTGTTTAGCACTTTGAAAATTGTTAACTTCAGTTGAGATGAAGTCATTACTTGCATCGATGCCACTTGTCAAAGTGTTATCTTTACATTTATAGCGTCTTAATCACGTCAGACATTACACTGCGTTTTTATGGTAGGTATTTATCTGCTTTCGTTTGTTGCTTTTTCTCGTAGCCTTTAACGGCAGTGCCTAAAACCATTAACGCGCCCCTTCTCAGGAGATAAATAGATATTTTATCAGGGGAAAGATGCTCATAACTTTTACCAGGTCATACAAATAATTATAGTGAATCTGTCTCTAAAAATGTAGGCCAGACACCTTTTTTTAAAACGTCCAGTGAAATAGCTACTTCCTTTTTAACCCTTTAAAGTGTTTTGTTCGAATGAAATTAATAAATTTCACTACTATTTAATAATTTCAATTTGTTGGAGTAATAAATATGGAACTTAAAGTGAATGTTTTGGTCTTGTCTATGACGTTTGCCTTACTTTTTAGCTCTCCGTCGCCAATGTCTTAAACATAATGCCCACATATAACACTTGCAGAATCGACTTGAATAGGGTATTCGAGAGGACTTGGTCAAGTATTGAAAAATCAAGAATAGTTCCAGGATAAATACTAGTGAGACTAAATATTTCTGGTGGAGAACCTCTTGGGAAAAGAAAGCAATCTTCAAATCAAAGATTAACGAAATATAACAAGACACAGCTAGCCCTCGCTCACTCACCCCACCCCACCCCTGCTCTTCTTCACCACCTACCCTCCTTATTTTACGTATGGTATTCTTCTCAGCAGGCCTATTCAGTGAGTAGCAGAGGAAGATGGCAACCTTCTCGCTGTCTCTCCTGTGAGTAGCAGCTACACTGTGAAACCAATTGCTATCAGGATTGCGAACTGATCATCGCATTTGCTATGGGTGATAAAAGGATAACCCCTCGGCCCACTGCAAAAGTATCTACCCTTCGTGAAACAAAATCTACAGTTCACCATCCAAGAAAACAACAAAAACAATGGAAATTTGGTATTGGCACATGGAATGTTCAAGGCCTCACCGCTTACGCTAAACAAGAGTCACTAATTAGAGATTGCAACCAATACAAAATTGACATCCTCTGCATACAAGAAACAAAAACAAAAGAACATTTCGAAAAATCCACAACAGCAGGATATAAAATCATCCTTTTGGAACAAAAAGAAGCAACTTTTCGCGGCATGGGCTTTATAATAGGCTCTAGACTATCGAGCTGTGGGTATGAATACAAATACATAAGCGACAGAGTATGCTTTCTAGATATTAGCATACCCACTCGGAAAGGTACTTCTCTCAAAACAAGAGTAGTAAACGTGTACCGTCCAACTAGCGAACGTGCATCAGCATCACCGGCTAGGCTCGAAAAATTCTGCTTGGAATTAACATCAGCCATCAAGATACCATCGAGATGAAACCATTAGTTTGTGGTGATTTCAATTCCAAGCTAGGAAAGTTAACTCCGAATGATATCACTGCTGGATTACAATCCTGTATGGGATCATACAGTACAGGCAAACGCAACACAAATGAAGAAGGTCTCGTAAATTTTCTCACAAACAATGAGCTATTTGCTACCAACACAGCCTTTAAACATCCCAGTAGGCACAGAACCACTTGGATATGCCACATCGCTGATAAAAACCGTGAGACAGGCTCTAAAGCCACTAAACCGGTCTTCAATCAAATTGATTATATCCTATGCCAAAAGTCAGCAACCGCAATCATACAAAATTCTCGATCATACGGAGGTACAGATACCAATTCGGATCACAAACTAGTAGTTTCCAGGATAAGAATCAATCAACTTCATCTGGTCCATAAGCAACGACCAAAGAAACCCGCCAATGAAAAAATCAACATAGAAAACATACGCAGAAACACCGATATCAAATACAATTACCAAAGGCTCTTGCAAATTAATTTGGATCAACAAACTACAGATCCCAATCCCAACAAAGCTCTCTCAAATCTGCTCACATGTATAAAAACCTCTGCAAAAGAAGCAGCTGGCACTGTCAAATACAGCAAAAAATCTAAAACACTCGATCCGACTGTTGTTGAATTATCGGAACAACAAAAATCGCTCCGCCTAAAAATTTACCAAAAAGGTGTTAGTAGAGATACCACTGAGCTCCGCAAGAAACGCAACGATATCTTGCGCCAAATCAACAAACGACTGAAAAACATTGCCATAGAAGAAGCAGACAGCCTGGCAGATGAAATCGCATCTACTGATGACAGTCGTAGAATGTTCAAAGCCGCAAAGAAACTTCGTACCATGAAACCGACACCAGCCATCATCGTCCAGAATGAAGAAGGCAACTTCATGGGCTCAGATACAAACAAAGCACAAATAATAAAAGAATGGTTTCAACGACAATTCACTGATGATACTGACATCCCACTAGAACCATTTGAGGGAAATCCAAGACCACTCAATAAACCGATCACTGTAGCAGAAATAGATATTGCCATCAAATACCTCCAGAATGATAGAGCAGCCGGTCCCGATGACATGAACAATGAGCTATTTAAGTACGGTAAAGAAGTCGTTGCCGCCCCACTTGCCAATATATTCAACTCAGCCTTTGCTCAACATACACCGATTGATTCGCTAAAGGAAGGCATCTTGATAACCATACCAAAGCCAAAAAAACCTCAAGGCCCCCCTGCAAACCTCCGTCCGATCACACTACTGAACAGCACAAGAAAAATTTTATCCACCATTACTCTGAATAGAATAAGGGATAAAGTAGACAAATATACAGGATTACATCAAAGCGGATTCAAAAGAGGTAGAAGCTGTGCCGACATCGTCTGGGCACAACGCATGTTAACATCCGTCGTTCTTGCTAGAAAATGGGACTTCCACAAGATGGGTATCGATATGTCAAAAGCCTTTGATACCATCAAACGCAAACGTATACTCGAGATTCTTATACACGCAGGATGCAATGAAGACGAACTAAGACTTGTGCGTATACTACTATCAGGAACATCTCTTCGTGTTCGAATAAAAAACGCACTCTCCGATTCATTTGAAACCTCCATAGGATCACCTCAAGGAGATGGTTTATCACCAGTATTATTCACATGTTATCTCTCACACGCTCTAAGAAAAATAAGAAATAACTCCATCAGACCAAATCCTCTCGTTTCTTGCCTTGGTATGCCACTGGAAATGGAATATGCAGACGATATCGACTTTTTAGATGAAGAAAAAGAACCTCTGGAAAAATTACAAAAAATTGCTGCAGAAAAACTTAAAGAAGAAAATCTATTTATGAACGAAAGTAAAACTGAGTTTACACACATATATCTTGCCGAAATATCTGAAACTGATCCAGAAGGAACACCTATCCGAGGCTGCGAAAACTGGCGTAAGTGTAAAACGTTAGGGTCCCTGCTATGTAGTTCAGCAGACATCTCTGCCAGATGCATCCAAGGCAACATAGCATTTAAATTATTATCAAAAATCTGGTCTCGCCGCAATAAAATTCCGCTCAAAACCAGACTCAAACTTTATAACGCGTACTGCCTCTCCATCATGCTATATAATTGCGACAGTTGGGCTACCAACAAAGCTATGATGAATAAAATAGATATATGCCACCGTAAACATTTGCGAACGATAACAGGTCACCTATGGCCCAAAAGCGTAATCAGTAATGAAGAACTGTGTAAAATCTGCCAAAGGGATCCTATATCTACACTAGTAGCAAAGCGAAGATGGTCTATGCTAGGTCATGTCCTACGCATAGAGATCAACACTCCAACCCAGAAAGCCCTTGAATTCGCCATATCAGGAGCAACAATGTATAGAGCCAGAATAGGACGCCACTCTACAAATCTTCTCAGCACCATCCGTGAAGACATCAAAAACTCCGGACTTGGACAACTCTGTACCAGAAAACAGCTCCAGAGCCTAAGGGAAAAAGCAAGATAGAAGAATAACTGGAAACGTTTCAACGAAGGTCTGATTGCATCTGTGGGATGTCCTCGACTACCAAAGAAGCAGAACACAGAGGATAAGTAAGTAAGGCCTATTCAACATTCAACTGAGGGCGTAAGCTAGGGCCGATTTCGACATATCGGAATCACAAGATATCAATGCATCACAATGAAGAAGAGGCTATTAAAAGGCATGAGACATATGAATACAGTCCGTTCATTACATTTGCTATCATCTCTAATGCAGGAGCACATAAGTGGAGGCAGTTGAACACAAAATATGAGAGACTCCTTAGATTTAATTTAATATACTAAAACCTATATACTAACTGCTTCATAATTACATGTAAACAGTGGTAACATTTTCAATGAAATCTCAGTCTTCTTTGCAGAGCGTTGATTTCTTTTCTTTACTTTACTTAGAAGGTATTGGGGTACACATTGTTGTTTAAGAATGTATTTGACGATGAAAATGCACGTCTTTTCTCAATTTCTAGAACATAACATTTTTTAATTGTCTTGAGAATCCTACAAAAATAATTTCTACCTCAAGAATAACGAAGGTCTTGAAATAATACAAGGCAAGAAAGACAGATTGGCAAACAGTGTTATTGGAAGTAACTAACTTTCCCCGATTTCTGTTTCAAATACTCCATATATTTGAAAATACATAAACGTTATGTTTGTGTGAGTACTCTTGTGTACAAGGTAACTACATGCCTTTACGTCAACAGATATACGAGTTTCCAACTTTGATAGCGCATCAAACACGATTAAAGCATTCTCGACCATTTGGTAGACGGCCACTACATCTTCTGTCCATGTGACACAGTTAAAAATCAACATTTGAGTGAAGTAAGACTTGATTGGAAATGGTTAGTTTCTCAGCAACTTCTTGCTCATCAGCAGGTTCATACATTAAGTTCTATCAGACTCTTTACTAAGGTAACAAACATTTTATAAGCCAATCAGTTGTGTGAATATTCCCAACAAAACATATATGTAGTGGTAAATAAGAATTTTGCAATGTTAGCTAATGCCTTACAGAAATGAGAAAGAACCGTGACTTTATATCTAATAAGACACATCCCTCCCTGAGCCATATTGTTCCTCGTTTCCTGATATTTGCCTGCATAGGGCATACAGTAGAGTAAGTATGAAAAAGAACGTATTAGTGTGTCTGCCTGTAGAACACCTTTCTGCACATAAAAAGTATTTTTGACCATCAGAATATAACGTTATGACTGATGTGTTTCAATTTCAGTTACTGGTAACCTGAACTATTTGCAGACAGACTGACTCTGACTTCATCGTCATTTTTTATTCTCTGGTGAATTAATCAAAAGTTTATCGAAGTATTTGTGCCAAGCCTCTTTGGTTTCTCAGGTTTTATCCCAGAAATCTTGATGAGGTAGCGCTATTCCCCGTACTGCTCTGTAAATTCTGCAGTTTTGATTTTCTTGGGTAGATCATCAGCTACAGCCTCGTTGCATGTCTTGAAAGCTGTTTCTTTTTTTACCCCATAAGCACTTTTATTGGTCTACTAATTAGGTAGCCAAAAAAAAGTAATTCTCTTACATTTCTTTCCTTGCTTTGAGCTCAGCCCTATATGCGTGATTGGAATATTATGTCTAACGAAAGGGATTTTTTATAAAAACGGCGCACTTAATAGAAACATTTATTTACAAAAATGATCTGGTGAAAGACAAGTACCGAGAGGTAGTTACATCGTGTAACCTTTATAGCCTTTGACTATGAAGGTTAGATGAGCCCAGTTCGATACAAACATGTTTTTCACTTCAATTCCAAATCCTCACTGTCAATATTATCCTATTATTTGGCTTGCACTGCTTTTGGCAGATTAAAGAAAAATGTTTGGAACAGGAAAGACTTATCCTATCAAGTCAAACTGAGGTTATATAATGCTGTTATTGTCCCGATAGCCACCTATGATGCCGAAACATGGACTCTAAAAAACAGAAGATGAGCAAAAGTTAACTGTCTTCGAAAATGATTGCCTGTGAACCTTGTCAGGTAAAATTAGATTAGACAAATGTAGAATTAGTCACATCAAAAGCACACTGAGACTAAAAAGAAGCATCATTGACATTATCAAATAGAGAAGATTAAATTGGTTTGGCCATGTACGGTAGTACGAAGAAGTCCTCAAAGCAACATCCTACGCGCTTACAAGGAAGAGTACGAGGTCTCGTGGAAGGCCTCCAAAGCGTTGGAAAGACCAGATTAGACAAGATCTTGCGTTACCACTGTTAACTGCTGAAAGACTTGCATTGGATAGGAAGAAATGGAAAGGTTGTGTTTCTAAGAAGTGTGCAAGGATCCATTGAGGATTACGCAATTAAGTCAAGTACGTCAAGTCAAAGCTTTTGAAACAGCATATAGAAAATAAATTAGATTAACATAAATAGAATTTACATATATTTTTATCTTATTCGTCTGGTTCTCTCTAATATGAACATGATCACTTGTTTGGATTTCTTTCCATATCTTTCAGATTTTAGTTTTAGAGATAAGCCCATATCCATTCCGACAAACCGCCAATGCATCAAGTGTTAGGTCAAGCGACTTACTATCTGTGAATGACGTCGTCAATTCTTGGCTACCTTCTGTCAGCCATAGATGATATATATATGATATCGGGTTTATGAGCGCATGCGTTTAAATGAATTTGTATTTTGCGTGACGTATTATGAGTTATCTTTCTTCGTGTAATTCATATGACGTCAATAACTGATTATTATTAATTAATTGGATCAGGTTTTTGACCCTTAGATTTGGCAGTATTCCGTGATAGATGCATTCTGAAGCATCATGTTGACGTTTACAGCCAAAATTGTATTTCTGATTTGGATTTTTTCCCGTTTGGAAAAAATTGCAGTAGAAGCAATAGGTACATCGGAGGGAGCAAATTGGAATCTTCCTCTTTGTAAACAAGGAGAAGATTATCGTGTTCAGATTAGGAGCGGAGGACAAGGAAGTGAAATTCAATGCAAAAGGTTGAAGGAAGGATTTGGAGCTGATGGTATGGGAACTACTTCTGTTTTTTATATTATAGAGCATTGAAGAATTTGAATGAAGTAAAAAATAGAAATACAATTATTTTGTAATATTGTGATATTCCAGGTATTCTACATTTGATTTTGTTGAAAGAATTTTGATAAATGTTCTATGGACTTGGCTGAGTTCTTTCCTTATTTCTTTACATGACTAAACGCCTAATAATTGAACACTTTCCATGATTTTTTTCTGTTGATGTTCCATAAGTTTGCAGGTGTTTGTATGACAGCAACGTTTCCTAAATATTACAGACTTAGCCACACTTTACTTAGAAGGTTTAGGGAAAAGGTAAACCTTATCCCACTGCAAAAACACACTTGACTTATCCTCCTTTCGTTTTTCTGTTTTTATTTGGGTTTTTTTTCGTTATCTTGCTTTTTTCATTCTGTCAATTGGACTTACTTATATACAGCAACTTTTTAACAGAAATGTGAAGCTTGCCCTTATTGAGCTAGATGACTACTACGTCGGCTGTCCACTACTACTTTCGCTACTACTCCTATTACTACTACTGTTGCTACTATCAATGCTCCTTTTCTTACTACACCCCCTACTCCTAATTCTCCTTGTCTTCCTCCTCCTCCTCCTCCATCTCCTACCACTACTACAAGTACCGCTACTACTTATTCTACTCCTACTATTGCAATAGTAGAAAGACTAGCAGCAGGAGCAGTAGCAGTAGTAGTAGTAGTAGTAGTAATAATAGTATTGGGAGTAGAACTAGGAGTAGTAAGATTAGTGGTAGTACTAGGACAAGCTAGCAGTACTAAGAGTAATAATTGTAGTAGTAGTTGTTATTGCTGTAAAGGAAGTAGTAGTAAGAGGAGGAGGAGAAGAAGCAGTTGTTGTAGCAGTAGTAGAAGTAGAACTAGTACAAGTACCAGTAGCAGAAGTACCAGTACCAGTAGTCGCAAAAGTAGGATTACCCGTAGTAGTTTTAGTAGGAGTAGGAGTAGTGGTTGCTTTTGTAATAATTGCAGTGATAGTCTCAGCAGTGTAGGTATGGTAGTAGTAGTAGTAGTAGTAGCAGTAGTGGTAGTAGTATTAGTAGCAGTAATAATAGTGGTTTTGTTGTAGCGAGAGGAGTAACAACAACTACTACTACTTCTTCTGCTACTTTTCTTCTT
The DNA here is from genome assembly GCA_003991215.1 of Morbakka virulenta. Taxonomy (NCBI): domain Eukaryota; kingdom Metazoa; phylum Cnidaria; class Cubozoa; order Carybdeida; family Carukiidae; genus Morbakka; species Morbakka virulenta. Next base: position 285,038 of record RDPX01000355.1, on the reverse strand, counting down.
CTTTCTCTTTCGGCTGCCACAGCGGATCATGCATCTCCATTTGGTACGGTCCTCACTCTCAGCGCCCTCGTGTCCTCTTCAATTGTATTCATGTAACGTTTCTTTGGTCTTTCTCTTTTCCTTCTCCCAGGCAGATGCATCTCTAACATTCTTCTTCCGATATAGTTCTCTTCCCTTCTCATCACATGTCCAAACCATCTAAGTCTTGTCTCTCTTTGTTTCAATCCTAATCTTTTAACATGTGCTGTTCCCCTGATGTACTCATTTCGGATTTTGTCCAGGCGTGTGACCCTGTNTTGTTGTAGCAGTAGTAGAAGTAGAACTAGTACAAGTACCAGTAGCAGAAGTACCAGTACCAGTAGTCGCAAAAGTAGGATTACCCGTAGTAGTTTTAGTAGGAGTAGGAGTAGTGGTTGCTTTTGTAATAATTGCAGTGATAGTCTCAGCAGTGTAGGTATGGTAGTAGTAGTAGTAGTAGCAGTAGTGGTAGTAGTATTAGTAGCAGTAATAATAGTGGTTTTGTTGTAGCGAGAGGAGTAACAACAACTACTACTACTTCTTCTGCTACTTTTCTTCTTCTTTCTCTTTCGGCTGTTACAGCGGATCATGCATCTCCATTTGGTACGGTCCTCACTCTCAGCGCCCTCGTGTCCTCTTCAATTGTATTCATGTAAAGTTTCTTTGGTCTTTCTCTTTTCCTTCTCCCAGGCAGATGCATCTCTAACATTCTTCTTCCGATATAGTTCTCTTCCCTTCTCATCACATGTCCAAACCATCTAAGTCTTGTCTCTCTTTGTTTCAATCCTAATCTTTTAACATGTGCTGTTCCCCTGATGTACTCATTTCGGATTTTGTCCAGGCGTGTGACCCTGTGCGACCACCACAGCATTTTCAACTCAGCCACTTCCAACTCAGCTTCCTGTTTTTTTGTTGTTGCTACCGTCTCAAGCCCATACAACAAAGCTGGTCTCACTACTTTCCTGTATACTCTAACTTTCATTTTTGGTGATAGCCTTCTGTCACACAGTACTCCCATTACCTTCTTCTACTACTTTTACTACCTTCTATAATGACAGAAGACTAAAGAAAAACGAAACGTGTTGGGTTCAAATTTTTCTAGCTCTTTTTGTCCTTTTTTATTGTAAATTTCAAATTCATTTTGAATGACTGATACTACAAAATTGTTTTAATGAAATACTAATTATAATAATTATATATTTTATTTTCTAATTGAACTAATATTTATTTTTTAGTTGTACAAAAAGTATTTATACTTGATTCTCTGTGGATAGTTCATTTGTAAGTAAAAAGGAAAATAAATAATTTATTTTCTCTTTTTAACAGAAAACTGGTACATTTGGTATAGTCAGCGCTTGGCAGACAATGTGTTGTATCCTCTGGTATGGTTTTTAAATGCAGTTATGATTTCCTGTCTTGTAAGAAAGGTCTATCTTTACCTAAGGTAACGTTTATAATTTTTATCTCAGTGTGTTATAAGAACTATTTTCCTAAAGTATCTTAGGCAAGAATAATAGTACAATAAGGCATTATCTTTCATTAAAATTAGATAAGACAAAATATGAATTATTGTGGCTGTATTTTCTCATTTAATTGACCACTGTAAAAGAAGCGTCTTCCAATATAATTTTCCTGATATGACGAGGGAACATCAGAGAGAACATCAGAATATCATTTTGATGTTAGCCCTGACGAGTTTGCTTTTCCTCTTGAGAAATGTTTATGAATGAGGATTCTTGGTTTCTCACTTTCTCCAAATCTTTCTTGGGGTTCTTATATTTAACCTTATATGGAGTACTGTTGCCATATCTGGAGAGATGATCCCTCATCTTATCTTGATGTTATTTATCGTGTTCAAAGACTTGATTGTGACTTGATTGGTACAAAACTTGGTACTACTCTATAATCTTTGTCACATCTTCAAAATGTGGCTGATTTTAGTCTTTTCTATGGGTATTATCATGGGGAATGTTTTGATGTGCTTTTCTTATTGATACCACCTCAGTTTGTTGTATCTCGTGTGACTTGTTTCTCTCGATGTTGTCATCCTCATGCAATTGTTGTACCTCAAGGTAATAAATATTTATATGATAAGAGGGGCTTTTTTGAACTGCAAGATCGTGTAAAACGTTTAATTTTAGCTGCTTTCTTCATTACATAAAGGATATTCTAAAGTCTGAGGTTAATTCTTATCCTTTGGCTTAACAAGCTTCCTCTTTTCTGGTCATATCTTAACAATTCCATACACTTAATAGCATTATGCCTTGTCTTGTTCTTAAACATCAAAAAACAATGAAAATATTGTGGATCTTCTTATACCAGCTTTTATGTAATAGTATTTTCATTGATATTTCTTTCAGAATTTCATTTTCTTTATGTTATATTTACTTCATTTACTCAAAAATGTAAATATTTACAAATTGAATTTGGTATTTTTTTTCAATTTTCAATTCATTTTTTAGGGTTTAAAAAGATAAATTATTGATATATTTTTCCAATGCTTCTTCAGATATTTTATACCAATTAACAGATGATACTAATTGGGCAAATTGAATTCTGTTTTCTAGACGTTTATTTAGCAAGCCAAGGCAAGTTTTCAACTTTGCCATACCTTTCAAGAGAGACATATTTGATAATCGACAACAACGTGGTTACAAATTTCAAAGTCCATTTGAAAACAGTATTGACATTGTATCCAATGCTGATTATCAAGTGTACCAGGAAACAGAGCCAAATACAAAGTCTGCATCACCTTTATTTTGTGAAGATACTAAAAAGGCAAATAATGATTTGCAGGAGATAGTGATTATGGAACAATTGAATTTCTCAAATCAACTGAGAAATTCCTTTTCCCTTGAAGATAATCAGAATGAAATTGATTTAGAAATGCCTATGGTTTACAATGAAAGCTATAGCTATATTCAGGATTGGCTTGCAGAAATTACTGCAACTCGTGAGACCTGTCAACCTTTAAGGGACACTTGCCAAACTAGCGATAGTGTTGCAATAGAAATTGAGCATCAAACAGATGATGCCATTGAAAACTCAAGTATGGTATTGAAGAGCAGTGAAACAGACAGTACCGGAATCAGTTATTTCACTTGGAGTTAAATTGAACTCTGTAGTCTAAATGTATAGATTATGATGTAAACTCATAGAAACGAAATATCAAATTTATTGTATTGTATACAAAAGAAATGAAATTCAACATTCAAAATCAATGAATTCAAAATAAATTGTGTATTTACACTTTGCTTTCCATCTCTTTAATTTTGTTGATTTATAAGTGTTTATTGGTTCATATTTTGGTAAATTGAATATTATTTACTGAAGTGTTCCTTCCATGATTACTTTGTATTTTTTTGTTTTTTGTTTTTTTTTGGCATTCGATTTTTGGTAATTTTTGAAATAGAAATCTGGGATTTTATTTAGTTTTGTATTCGCCTTTTAGTATTAGAAAATAGTTGATTAACAAATAAAAAGCTGATACCTAACCTGATGCAAAGCAATCCCAGGTATAATTGTCATGTAATCAGAGGAAGTTGTTGGAATTTGGAAAGAGAAATTCTTGCCACAGGACGGAGTAAGATGGCCGACTTTGGTGGCTAACTAGCGTATGTAAGAAAAAACATGATGATGATGGTAATGATGTTGATAATGATGATCCACTATTCATTTGAAATAATTTTATTGTTTAATATTCAAGCACAAAAAAAAGAAAAATGATCTCTTCGCATAATATAATTTTATGTGTTGTTTATATCCAACATTGCTCTCAGTATTGAAATATTACTATGGTTTCAAAATATAAATTTTTATGATAAGACCATAAAGACTGAGAAAAAGTTAAATTTTACTTTGTGTAAAGACAAAGAATAAAATTACTAGAATTCACTTGGGATGGTCACAAAGGTTGCTGATAATGTTCGTCAATGTATAACTTTCTAAATCTAAGGCTTTTGCAATTCTATTTTACTGATCACAAGCAAAATATGTCCAACAGAGAAGAAACGTAAGCTACCTTATTCCACAAAAATAAGGAACCAAGTAATTAACGCAAATTTTAAAAATTCGTGTTACTTAAAACCTTGTTAATTTCATACTCTACTTCTTTTACTTTTGCCGCTAAAATAGATAATTTATCAAGACAACCCCATGTAACGGAAACTTTGATCGGGATCTCTAAACCACCTTTTTATAAAGGAGATTCCATGGGGGGTTTTTTATGAACCTCCACATCATATTTTGAGCTTTCTTTAATCGAATAGCAGATGAAACGAGATAGCTCTCTTGGCACGTGCCCGACAACAATCCGGCCCATCTTTCCCCTCATCGAAACCTTTCCAGCAACCGCAAGTGTATCATGGATGTTGTTGTGCTCTATATTCAATACTATTTTCTCTTGAAAGTAAGGTTTCCAACCAACAGTATTAGAATAAACACAGTAGCCTCTCAACCCTGTGTAGAATTCCAATTTGTTCGCCATTGTTTACTGACTGTTATTATTCCAAATGATTTGTGATCGAATTCAGAACCATTCAAGTCATTGCACTGTGTAATAGAACCTCGCTGCTGCTCTGTTTTTGGACTTTCGAATTAGGAAATATTCGTTTCGAATTTTGAAACATTCGAATATTGTATACAAAAAATATTCGATTGCAATACTTTTTGCTTACAATCATTGTCGCTGCTGAAGTATTTTTAAAAGTCTGAAAAAACTCCAATTTGAGCCCTTCTAATGTGTGCGAGTCTATGAAGAATAATATGCCAAGCAACATTTCTGTAAGCGAGCTTGAAAAAGTACACGAAAGTTTAAACGTTGTTTTAGGATGGAAATAAAAGCAAACAGACTATTCAGAAAAAGACAAACAAGAAATCGCTAAATATGCAGCAGGTTCTGGAGTTACAGCTGCCATAAGAAAATTCGGTCAGAAGTTCCCACATTCAACTGAAAGTACTGTACGTCCATAGGTAAAAAGCTAAAACAAATCTTTGCAAGAGCAGCAAAATGTGTATCCATCAAACCTTGTATCAAAAATTGGAAAACCTAGAGGTCGACCATTACTGTTGAAGGAAGAACTTGATATCAAATTACGCTTGATGCTAACAAGTCTGCGCTTAGCCGGTGTTGGTATAAATATTCACATCGTTCGTGGTGTGCTGAAGGGCTTGATTCGAACAAACCCAGACAAATTTGGAAAGTACGTTGAATGTAAGGTAATAAGATCATGGACTCAATCATTGTATCAGCGTATGAAATTTTCACGCCGTGTAGTCACCACATCAAGACCACTAATTACCAGGTCACTTTTGGATGAAGTGAGATCGCAATTTCTTTTTGACGTTATCAACAAAGCTCTCAAACACAATATTTCAGATAAGCTCATCATCAATGCAGATCAAACACCATCAAAGTTTGTTGCTGCGGATAATGTGACAATGGCTGCTAAAGGGGAAAAACATATTTCTCGTGCTGGGGCAACAGATGAAAGAGCCATAACTGTTACACTCTGCGAGTCCCTAGATGGTAACAATCTACCTTTCCAGCTGATTTATACCGGGAAAACACCAAGATTCTTACCAAACGTCAAATTTCCTTCTGTTTTTACCTTGCTTACAACAAGAAACATTGGAGTAATGAAGCCGAAAGATCGATTGACGAAAGAAAGATTGACGAAAGATCTGAGACAGAGCATATCTTCCATACTCAGTGTCTCCCAAAGTACATCTTAGGCTTTGGTGTGATAATCCTAGAACTTTCTAATGGACAAAAGAAAACCTGAGACAGAAACCTAGATGTCCATATATTCCAAATTAAGGATAGCCTACTTCCTTAAGTTATTGTAAGACCCTAAAAATGGTGTGCAAAAAAACTTGATTACAAAAGTCACTATTAAATTATAGAAAAATAAAATTTCTAGCATAATAAAATATACAATTTTTAACCACAAACTTTAATAAAGATTTGAATTTAAGGAAAACGTCATTCAGGATTTGGATCGGTTTTCATATTATCATTGTTAGAATACGTGAAACTAATTTTTCTATACAATGCTTTAATGAAACCACACATAGTATTTCGGCACAGAAATCCAGAAACACGTATGTGGTGTTGTTTTCAAATACGAAATTAAACATATCTTTTGTGAAATTGAATTTTCTATCTGGAAAAAACATGATTTTAGGGGCTCACCTTGTCAAAGGCCCTCGCACGATTTTCAGTGAACAGGTTTTTACTTTTCACGCTGACGAGAATGATGGAAATAGATTTTGTAAACAGCTAAACCAGGAGTTAGAAAAAGTTCTATAAATACAAACAGCTACTCTACTTAGACGATTTCAATGTAAAAGTTGAACGCTGGTTTGAATAAAGAGCCGACATTTGAAGGAAACCCAGGCTGCTTTTTATGTTGACATTTTAAAAGCAACTTTCTCAAATTTCCCACGCAAGTTTAGATTTTCATAAGCAATCCAATTAACACATTTGCCATTACAAACGTGGGAGATGTCATCATTGTAGTCTCCTATGAAGGTGTGAAACCAATCTCACCTGTGTTCAATGAGCTGTGAAGGCGTGCAGCTATGGTCATTAGCAAAACAATGAAAAGCCTATTGTTTGGCCACGACAGGTGCAGCGCTAAATGCGAGAAAGGCTCGAATCTACCTTGTTAAATGTGTTAAATTTCAATGGGCCGAGCTTAAGTCCGTTTGGAAAGCAATGTATGGTCAATGGTGGTTTTCTTTACGCCGTTGACATATTCCGTCGTTTCTATTGTTTATCTAAAATGAAAAAAAAGAGCAATGACCTGATCTCAGAGCCAGCTGGACTTAGTGACATTTTTTTATGTTCCAGTGCTGGAGGATCAGACAGGAGAGGAGTTTTTAGAATGGAACAACATAGAAGAGGAGTTAGGTACCAACGGCGAGCTATCAAATGATGAACTTCTGAGCGAGGTGTCTGAGTGCAAACGTCCGAGATTAGATAGAATCGACGATGAAAATGAGGATCAACGAAACTCATACAAGCTTCGAACTTTGTAGGACAAGATGACGATGATCAACACTTTGCGCCAATTTGTGCAAGAGAATTCGATTGATAGCCTGCTGTATGTGGGGGATGAAGTGGAAGAAATGGTACACCAACAAGTAAAGCAAAATAAGCAAACCAAAATGAGAGACTTTTTCACCACCCAGAAGGAAAATTAAAAGACGTCCATCAACACACAGTCCCTTTTAGGACTAAAACAATAAACAGTTCTTTTCAGGGCTACCCTTCTACAGGCATGCGTCGTCGTGGCAGAAGGGCTTNACGATGAAAATGAGGATCAACGAAACTCATACAAGCTTCGAACTTTGTAGGACAAGATGACGATGATCAACACTTTGCGCCAATTTGTGCAAGAGAATTCGATTGATAGCCTGCTGTATGTGGGGGATGAAGTGGAAGAAATGGTACACCAACAAGTAAAGCAAAATAAGCAAACCAAAATGAGAGACTTTTTCACCACCCAGAAGGAAAATTAAAAGACGTCCATCAACACACAGTCCCTTTTAGGACTAAAACAATAAACAGTTCTTTTCAGGGCTACCCTTCTACAGGCATGCGTCGGCGTGGCAGAAGGGCTTAAGTACTCCAAACCATAGAGGAAAAGCGAAATCCCTACCGACCTCAGAAATCGGGAAACCCGGATTATTGGGACGATTTTGCCGGCGACGGAGGTTACCCGATTAGAGAGGTTCCACTGTACTATTAAAATGGATGAATTAAACGTAACAGTGACTTATTAGTATGGTAAAAAGAACAATAGCTCCATTAAAGGATCCTCAATAAATATTTTAATAAACAAACAAACAAACAGAATAAGCCTAACCTTTGCGTTAAGTGATTATAGATTATATATCAATATAATATTTAATAATAAAGACATACAAGACGTAGAGCCTCAAAGTGTATGGAACTGATGAAAAAAGAGGGGAAAAGTGTCAAGACAAGAGATTAGACTTTGATCTAATGATAAGGATTGAACTTAGACTTAATTTTTTGTTAAAATATGAGTACAGAAAGAAACACAACACCAGTCTGGTGGAAAGGCTATTGTTGTATCTTCAATGTCGTTTGAATTTTTATGAGAAGTCCTGAAGTAACTACCAATTGAAATAAAAGAACATGAGGTATATTTTTCTACTTCTAAAACAAGGATAAAATCAAGCACAAATCCTTTATTCCTTTAACATGTAAATAAACTGTCATGTGCTAATCAAGTCATTGATTTCTATTTCTTAGAGACATAACAGTTGTGCTCTGCAATCCTTAGTTGCATTGTTTGTCTATTATATTTCTAACCTTCACCCTCTCCTATAAAATTTGTTTAGGAACAGCGTAAAATAAAATTGTATTTTTGCACCAAACATCAATCTCAAAACCTCCCTTACAGATGTCACAATAGTTTACAATATCAGTGTATGTGAAATACCAATTGCCCTGTTTTCTGTTCTCTGTCCTCTGTCCTCTGTCCTCTGTCCTCTGCCCTCTATCCTCTGAAAGGTCTCCACAGAGGTGCGATTCCAATTATATTCTATCTTATTTTAAGGATTTCAGAGTCACACAATAGGAAACTCTTGTTTCGCATTTGGTGAAGGGAAGGAAGCAGAAATCCTAAGTTCTGATGTTATCTGAATTTTCTTCTTCAAAAACCATCATCATTTTGTGATTGTTCAATAATTAAAAGGCTGAAAATAACTTCTTATGGTTATCTTTTTCGATTCATTTTAAAATAGATTAACACCAGTACTCTATGTGATTTGCGTTACCCTTCAATTAAAGTAAAAGGGAGGTAAAATTATGTTTTCTTACATAATCCTTCAGATGGGGATGTTCTTTCTGATTGAAGCATTTTTTTGTGTGCATTTTAGGTCTACAGTCAAGGCTTAACTTCTAAATCAGAAGGAGTTTATTAAGTTAAAAAGATGGAAAATTGGGAACAAAGCAACAGATATTGTAAGCTTCAGGCAAAAGTTCACATTAGATTTATTTCCAATAACAGTGAAGAGGAAAAGCGATAAAAAAACAGTGTTACATCTATAAAAGATGTAAAAAGTTGCATTAAGACCATCTTTGACGAAATTTCATTCAAACAATTGCCCTTCATTAAAATATAGATGATAGGTAAATAAAGCAAACATATCAACGATGATCATATTATATACTCGATTTTTAAATAAAGAATAAATCATTAAAGCAACCAACAAGCTTGAAATGTATGTTTCTTTTCCATGTCTTGAAACTTGGTATTTGCATACCACAAAAACAAAGATTAATCTACATTCTACGTAACTAGGTTAATGTTAGTACAGACGTACCTTTATCTATAATTCTTTGTTTAAAAATGTACAACATATTCAAATTTCAACCAAACTTTCTTTATATTTACAAAGAAAGTAGTACAAGGATGCGAGAAAAATGATATTTACATGTTTTCCTCAGCTTATTAAAAGACTCTTTCGAAACAAGTTAAAAGGGACAGATCAAAACGTGAAGATTTACAAACAGTTTTTTGGTATACATCTCCTTTTTTTCGCTGCATATTAGTCAAATATATTATATAAAGGCTATTGATAAGAGAAATATTTGAAGCTAAAAAGTCCAAACAAATATATCTTTTTAACACCCTGCCTCATTATAACCAGATCCTCTGGTAATAGCTATGGCAACTGATCATTCAGCAATTTTTTTCTATTTGCTTCATCAACTGTAGAATTAGCAATGGCAAAATTTGGTCTTGCAGCTAATACGTAGATACTCTGTTCTTCCAAAAACTGTTCCCAATTTAATTTCCTAAAAGTTGGTAGTAAAGGGAAAATATAAAAAGAGACCCAAATAAAACATAATATATCAATATATTTACTCATGTTAGCAATAATATACAGTTAAACGTAGAAAGGATGTGATAAGATGGGATATTACATGACACGATAATGTATACAATAATATGGTTTTTTAATTGATTCTTATGAGTTCCACAAGCATAAAAAAGACAATTTATATACAACAAGAATAAATAAATAAATAAATAATATTAAATATAATATAAATGATGTATATAATATAATATGATAGAGTATATAATAGAAAAGAAAGCTTTAATATCTTTATTTTGATTTTTATATATAAATAGAATAAATAATATCAAATATAATATAAATGATGTATATAATATAATATGATAGAGTATATAATAGAAAAGAAAGCTTTAATATCTTTATTTTGATTTTTATATATGAATAGAATAAATAATATCAAAGATAATATTAATGATGTATATAATATAATATGATAGAGTATATAATTGAAAAGAAAGCTTTAATATCTTTATTTTGATTTTTATATATAAATAGAATAAATAATATCAAATATAATATAAATGATGTATATAATATAATATGATAGAGTATATAATAGAAAAGAAAGCTTTAATATCTTTATTTTGATTTTTATATATAAATAGAATAAATAATATCAAATATAATATAAATGATGTATATAATATAATATGATAGAGTATATAATTGAAAAGAAAGCTTTAATATCTTTATTTTGATTTTTATATATAAATAGAATAAATAATATCAAATATAATATAAATGATGTATATAATATAATATGATAGAGTATATAATTGAAAAGAAAGCTTTAATATCTTTATTTTGATTTTTATATATAAATAGAATAAATAATATCAAATATAATATAAATGATGTATATAATATAATATGATAGAGTATATAATTGAAAAGAAAGCTTTAATATCTTTATTTTGATTTTTATATATAAATAGAATAAATAATATCAAATATAATATAAATGATGTATATAATATAATATGATAGAGTATATAATTGAAAAGAAAGCTTTAATATCTTTATTTTGATTTTTATATATAAATAGAATAAATAATATCAAATATAATATAAATGATGTATATAATATAATATGATAGAGTATATAATTGAAAAGAAAGCTTTAATATCTTTATTTTGATTTTTATATATAAATAGAATAAATAATATCAAATATAATATAAATGATGTATATAATATAATATGATAGAGTATATAATTGAAAAGAAAGCTTTAATATCTTTATTTTGATTTTTATATATAAATAGAATAAATAATATCAAATATAATATAAATGATGTATATAATATAATATGATAGAGTATATAATTGAAAAGAAAGCTTTAATATCTTTATTTTGATTTTTATATATAAATAGAATAAATAATATCAAATATAATATAAATGATGTATATAATATAATATGATAGAGTATATAATTGAAAAGAAAGCTTTAATATCTTTATTTTGATTTTTATATATAAATAGAATAAATAATATCAAATATAATATAAATGATGTATATAATATAATATGATAGAGTATATAATTGAAAAGAAAGCTTTAATATCTTTATTTTGATTTTTATATATAAATAGAATAAATAATATCAAATATAATATAAATGATGTATATAATATAATATGATAGAGTATATAATTGAAAAGAAAGCTTTAATATCTTTATTTTGATTTTTATATATAAATAGAATAAATAATATCAAATATAATATAAATGATGTATATAATATAATATGATAGAGTATATAATTGAAAAGAAAGCTTTAATATCTTTATTTTGATTTTTATATATAAATAGAATAAATAATATCAAATATAATATAAATGATGTATATAATATAATATGATAGAGTATATAATTGAAAAGAAAGCTTTAATATCTTTATTTTGATTTTTATATATAAATAGAATAAATAATATCAAATATAATATAAATGATGTATATAATATAATATGATAGAGTATATAATTGAAAAGAAAGCTTTAATATCTTTATTTTGATTTTTATATATAAATAGAATAAATAATATCAAATATAATATAAATGATGTATATAATATAATATGATAGAGTATATAATTGAAAAGAAAGCTTTAATATCTTTATTTTGATTTTTATATATAAATAGAATAAATAATATCAAATATAATATAAATGATGTATATAATATAATATGATAGAGTATATAATTGAAAAGAAAGCTTTAATATCTTTATTTTGATTTTTATATATAAATAGAATAAATAATATCAAATATAATATAAATGATGTATATAATATAATATGATAGAGTATATAATTGAAAAGAAAGCTTTAATATCTTTATTTTGATTTTTATATATAAATAGAATAAATAATATCAAATATAATATAAATGATGTATATAATATAATATGATAGAGTATATAATTGAAAAGAAAGCTTTAATATCTTTATTTTGATTTTTATATATAAATAGAATAAATAATATCAAATATAATATAAATGATGTATATAATATAATATGATAGAGTATATAATTGAAAAGAAAGCTTTAATATCTTTATTTTGATTTTTATATATAAATAGAATAAATAATATCAAATATAATATAAATGATGTATATAATATAATATGATAGAGTATATAATTGAAAAGAAAGCTTTAATATCTTTATTTTGATTTTTATATATAAATAGAATAAATAATATCAAATATAATATAAATGATGTATATAATATAATATGATAGAGTATATAATTGAAAAGAAAGCTTTAATATCTTTATTTTGATTTTTATATATAAATAGAATAAATAATATCAAATATAATATAAATGATGTATATAATATAATATGATAGAGTATATAATTGAAAAGAAAGCTTTAATATCTTTATTTTGATTTTTATATATAAATAGAATAAATAATATCAAATATAATATAAATGATGTATATAATATAATATGATAGAGTATATAATTGAAAAGAAAGCTTTAATATCTTTATTTTGATTTTTATATATAAATAGAATAAATAATATCAAATATAATATAAATGATGTATATAATATAATATGATAGAGTATATAATTGAAAAGAAAGCTTTAATATCTTTATTTTGATTTTTATATATAAATAGAATAAATAATATCAAATATAATATAAATGATGTATATAATATAATATGATAGAGTATATAATTGAAAAGAAAGCTTTAATATCTTTATTTTGATTTTTATATATAAATAGAATAAATAATATCAAATATAATATAAATGATGTATATAATATAATATGATAGAGTATATAATTGAAAAGAAAGCTTTAATATCTTTATTTTGATTTTTATATATAAATAGAATAAATAATATCAAATATAATATAAATGATGTATATAATATAATATGATAGAGTATATAATTGAAAAGAAAGCTTTAATATCTTTATTTTGATTTTTATATATAAATAGAATAAATAATATCAAATATAATATAAATGATGTATATAATATAATATGATAGAGTATATAATTGAAAAGAAAGCTTTAATATCTTTATTTTGATTTTTATATATAAATAGAATAAATAATATCAAATATAATATAAATGATGTATATAATATAATATGATAGAGTATATAATTGAAAAGAAAGCTTTAATATCTTTATTTTGATTTTTATATATAAATAGAATAAATAATATCAAATATAATATAAATGATGTATATAATATAATATGATAGAGTATATAATTGAAAAGAAAGCTTTAATATCTTTATTTTGATTTTTATATATAAATAGAATAAATAATATCAAATATAATATAAATGATGTATATAATATAATATGATAGAGTATATAATTGAAAAGAAAGCTTTAATATCTTTATTTTGATTTTTATATATAAATAGAATAAATAATATCAAATATAATATAAATGATGTATATAATATAATATGATAGAGTATATAATTGAAAAGAAAGCTTTAATATCTTTATTTTGATTTTTATATATAAATAGAATAAATAATATCAAATATAATATAAATGATGTATATAATATAATATGATAGAGTATATAATTGAAAAGAAAGCTTTAATATCTTTATTTTGATTTTTATATATAAATAGAATAAATAATATCAAATATAATATAAATGATGTATATAATATAATATGATAGAGTATATAATTGAAAAGAAAGCTTTAATATCTTTATTTTGATTTTTATATATAAATAGAATAAATAATATCAAATATAATATAAATGATGTATATAATATAATATGATAGAGTATATAATTGAAAAGAAAGCTTTAATATCTTTATTTTGATTTTTATATATAAATAGAATAAATAATATCAAATATAATATAAATGATGTATATAATATAATATGATAGAGTATATAATTGAAAAGAAAGCTTTAATATCTTTATTTTGATTTTTATATATAAATAGAATAAATAATATCAAATATAATATAAATGATGTATATAATATAATATGATAGAGTATATAATAGAAAAGAAAGCTTTAATATCTTTATTTTGATTTTTATATATAAATAGAATAAATAATATCAAATATAATATAAATGATGTATATAATATAATATGATAAAGTATATAATTGAAAAGAAAGCTTTAATATCTTTATTTTGATTTTTATATATAAATAGAATAAATAATATCAAATATAATATAAATGATGTATATAATATAATATGATAGAGCATATAATAGAAAAGAAAGCTTTAATATCTTTATTTTGATTTTTATATATAAATAGAATAAATAATATCAAATATAATATAAATGATGTATATAATATAATATGATAGAGTATATAATAGAAAAGAAAGCTTTAATATTCTTATTTTGATTTTTATATATGAATAGAATAAATAATATCAAATATAATATAAATGATGTATATAATATAATATGATAGAGTATATAATAGAAAAGAAAGCTTTAATATCTTTATTTTGATTTTTAATAAAAAGGCCTTGATAGTGACCAAATATCTATAATTTGTTTTGTTGATCATTGATTGGTTTTACAAAACTCTAGCTGTGCAGTATACCAATTTTGATGCTTTAGACAACTCCAGCTGCAACTTACTATGTCTTCTGCTTTGGCTGATTTGGGAGCTATTTGTAATTTCTACCACTTATAAAAGATGTTTAAAACTGACTAATTTAGTGAATCTACTTGCTCCCTGTATCTTTTAAGTATGTTTCATGATTTCATTGGATTAAATAAGAATGGGAATAGGAATACATCTCAGGTAAAAGAACAACAGGGAAACAGGAAATTGTGTATTAAAATTAAGTAACTAGATAAATAAGGTATCTTATCTCTTTTGGTTCCACAAAGCAACAACACGACCATCGGCTGAGCCAATACCAAATAACATTCTAACTCAATAATTATCACTAAACTCTTACACTACAGAATATTGTGCAACAGTGTTGGAGAGATCATGACAGGATTAAAAGTAAATGTACATTTAAAATGTATCCCACTTATCACCAGCCAACTCAAAGCAAAGCTTCTGCCAGCTTTGTACTTTCAACTTATCATGGCAAAAGTTAACATCACTCAAAAAGCCAGAGTGAAAAATTAAAAGACAAAATATTAAATAACTCTAGACATGAACTGCATAACTGATTGCTTTTAGGCCATTGGTTATTTTCTCCACGTTTGACATTTCGATCGTTACTAATGTTATTACTGATAGTTCTGCAACAGGCTATTCTAGGGCTGTCAGCAACAAAGATGTTTTTCGACATTCTTCATTCTGTTTATTATACTAAGAGATACAAATACTTACGTGATCTTCACTTCTTGATAACTAAAGAAATAATTGGATAAATTAATACATGACTGCTACTAGTGTCACTAGCAGTAGAAGTTTTAGTAATAGGAGTAGTATACGTTGTAATAATAGCAGTAGTAGTATTAATTGTGGTAGTGGGAGTAGTAGGGTAAGCAGTAGTAGTAGCAGTAGTAGTAGTAGTAGTAGTACTAGTAGTAATAGATGTAGTAGTAGTAGTAGTAATAGTAGTAGTAGTAGTAGTAAATGTCATAGTATTAGTAGTAGTGGTAGTAGTAGTAGTAGTAGTAGTAATGGTAGTAGTAGTGATAGTAGTACTTGTCATAATAGTAGTACTACTAATAGTAGTAATGGTAGTAATGGTAGTAATGGTAGTAGTAGTGGTAGTAGTACTAGTCATAGTAGTAGTACCACTTATAGTAGTAATAGTATTGGTATTAGTAGTAGTAGTAGTAGTAGCAGTAATAATAGTAATAATAGCAGTAGTAGCAGTAATAGTGGCAGTAGTAATAGTAGTAATAGAAGTAGTAGTAAAAGTCATCGTAGTAGTAGTAGTAGTAGTAGTAGTAATACCAGTAATAGTAGTAGTAATAGTAGTAGTAGTAGCAGTAGTAGTTGTAGAATAAGTAGTAATTGACGCAGTAGAAGTAGGAGTTGCTTTAGTCATAGTACGGGTACCAGTTGGGTACGCAAGCTCGATTAGAGCTTCAGGATTTGGACGACCCTACACTGCATTGTTTATGGGTCACCCTTTGGAGAAGTATAGTACCCATTCAGCCTCCTCTCCCAGTGTTACGGAGACCCTTCAGCTTATCCTGCTGAACAGGGGGTAAGTCAAAGTATTTCTGGAAATTATTCTTTCTACTTCAGTGGCACCCGGCTGAAGTATAGTAGCCTTTTGGTAATTCTCATATCTGAGATACAAAAGTGGGTACGTCTGCGATAAAATGCCCCACATATGTTTTTTTTGGACTAAGCGACCGAATTTTAGAGGAGAATATCTTGCGTGTTTTTGTATATCCAACAACTTTTCTATTGCCAACACACTGTTTATGCATCAACCCGGGTACTTATACACTTGGAATTCTCCAGACCACAACACACGAAACCAGATCGACTATACGTTGATCTCACAGAGATGGAGAAGTTCCATTAAAAACTGTAAAACAATACCTGGCACAGACTGTAAAAGCGACCACCACCTATTAACTATGTACTTCAAGTTAAGATTCAAGCGTATTAGAAATTAGCCTAAGGTTCCAATATGCTTAGACTGCTCTGAACCAAACCATAATTACACGGTAGAGCTTTCAAACAGGTTTCAGCCCTTACTTGAACTAGAAAATGAAATTTCACACAATGAAACCGAAATGAACTTTCCTTCTCGATGACACGAGTGTCAAAAGGACATGCGACATCTATAATCTTACAATTCCTTGATTCTTTTTTTAACACGACTATATCTGGTTTTGAATGTTCGAGTACCTTGTCAGTTTGTATTTTTATGCCCCACATTACCTTAATCTTTTCATTCTCAACAACCATTTTTGGTCGGTGACCATACCGCTTGTCAGCATGCTCAAGATCATAGTTTTTGCATATCTGCCAATGAATCACTTGAGCAATTTTGTCATGTCGCCACTGTTTGTACTGTTTTTGTGCAAGGTTTGTGCACTCTGAGACAATATGAGAAACAGTTTCTTTACGCTCGCAGCAGATTCTACAATTCACAGAAATATCTTCCTTATCAATTTGGTGCCTTATTGATCTTGTTCTAAGCGCCTGTTCTTGAGCTGTCATTATGGTACCCTCGGTGGCTTTTTTCAGGTCTCCTTTCTTTAACCAGTCCCAGCTCAAAGCGTCCCTAAATTTGGTATTATCGAAAAACACACTATGTAGCATTTTCTTTTTCAAGTTGTTTTTCCGCTTTTCTATGGTGGTTTCTTTATCTACTCCTGGGTCAATTATAATTGACCCAGGAGTAGATAAAGATATACAGAGAGAATCGATAAATATCGATTCTCTCTGTATCTCTTTAAGCATAGCTTCCTGACTGTTATGGACATACTCGTACAGGCAGTAATTCTCAATATGGACGCAATCTTCCACACTGATTAAGCCTCTACCTTCTTCTGCTCAACTGTGTGGAAGGCAATAAGCATTGTTAGTAACTTGCGTGTTTTACGATCTGGTTCTTTTAATTTATTTACTCGCCACGCTAAGATACCTGCAGTGTATCTTATAATGGAAACTGCACGAGAGTTTATTGCCGTAATAACGTTTCTGCAATTCATTTTAGATTTTAAGATCATTTTAACTCTTCTCAGATATTCTGACTTCACTTCACTTTACTTTTCATCGCTCCATCCTTCAATGATTCCTAGATACTTGCACCCACTTTCACGATCGACTTCCATGATCGTCTCACCTGAAGGAATTTCTATACCTTCACTTCTGACATGCTCCTCTTTCTTCATCACTAAAACGCCACATTAATTGATACCAAAATCCATTCTTATATCATCACTATAGATTCTGACCGAGTTCATGAGAGTTTCTAGTTGTTTTTCTGTTTTGCCGAACAACTTTAAGTTATCCATATACAGTAAATGATTAATAGGTTGTCCTGATTTACGGAACTCAAAGCCGGCTTTAACTTTACGTAATATAATCGTTAGTGTTATTAGACAGATAACAAAAAGAAGTGGGGATAAACTGTCTCCTTGAAAGATATCACGTTTTATTTTCACTTTTCCGAGTGGCTTTCCACTAGATATCAATTCTGTTTCCCAATGGTTCATACTTCTAAGTATTACTTCTTTAATATTATTTGCAACTTTAAAGAGCTCGAAGGATATGAGTACTGTTCTCCCCTTTGTAAGCCAAGGTGAGACAACACCGCTTATTAGGCAATCATTGTACATTGCTGGCATGCGCGATTGTAGCAACTTCGCATTCTTCAACCAATAACCTTGCACGCCATCTGGCCCTGGCGATTTCCAGTTTGTGAGTTTGTTAGCTTGTATTTTCAACATCTCAGTTGTTATGGTTATGTCTGGCTGCTTATTTATGTTATCATCTACCTCTTTCTTGTTATGTTCCACATCGTGTTCCCAGATTTCCCTCTAAAAAAGGTTAGTAGATTCTTTATCAGGTGTCTCATCATTCCCTCTTTCTATGCCTTTCTATTTCTCAAACAGTCTTCTCTGATTATTTTGGAAAACTCTATTTTTGGGAACTGATCATTCCTATCGTCATTTCTCTTAATCTTTTCTCTTTTCGCTACAACCCTTTGCTTTAGTTCTTCAATGACTGCTTTTATACCTTTTCTTTTAACATTATACTTTAAGCAAAGTCTATATTTCATACTTTCATTTCTCATAATGTCATTTTTCAAACCCTCAAGTTTTCCTATTTCTCTACTCAGGTCTGCAATCTGTTTAGTTAGACGTTTCTTCCACCATGCTTCTTTTTTCTCTCTGGGTTGACTTTTCTTTGCACCAAGACGTTTACTAACTATACATCCTGTAGCCTTCAAGATTTGATTACACTGGAGAAGGTCATTTGCGTCTAAGTAAGGAATGATTTTGTCAACCTCTGCTGTCATTTCTTGCTTCCTGTCAACGAATCTCAAATTTTAGTGGGTCTTCTACCTCCTCTTCTCTCAGTTCCTGCTGTATCAACCGCAGAACCTTTATATCATCATCTCCTAAACCGTCTCCTTTCATTCTATCTTCAACATTTTCCACCACGTTTACTTTTGTATTAGTTTCTATTATCTCATGGGTATCATCTCTATTTTCAACCACAGTGGTATTTTCCTCAGCTGCGTCTTCCAGATTATGGTCATATTGTTCGAGCTCAATATTAGCTTTTCTTTTAATTTCCTCAAGTTCAATCTCAGACAACCAGCCGTTAATTCTAATTACTCTCGCTTGCTCTGCAAGCTTCTGCTCAGACAAATCAAACAAACTTTCTTCTTTCCAGATCTTAAGCATCCTTTGCCTGTAACCTCTAAGATTGGGATTACTTTTGAAAAAATACACTTCATGATAATTTTGTTCATTTCCTTAGTCCAAGTTGTCCTTTGTTTTGCGTTACGAGGATTTTGTTGGATAACGACCTGAGATGCCTCGTTTCTTCCCCTGCCTGACAAGGAAACTTCACAAAAAGTTCCGGCCTATTCACGTCGTTAATGTTTTGATTATTTTCAGCACTCATATTTGCATATATGGAATGGTTTGTGTAAGGTTTTCCTTCCATAGCATTTTTATTGAGATATCATCTCTAGGAGAGTTGCTAGCCAAAGCTAAAATCCTGACCATGAGACTCAAATACACCCCCGCCAGACGTCAATCTGGAACTTATAACCACGGTTGGTTTGTTCTTCGGAGTTTTCCTTCTCCTAGGATGCCTGCCGACCAAGGCTGATGACCCCATCCTGGCCATAGGAAGATACAGACTAAGACAGAATAGCTACTGCCGGACGCTAACCCAGTATTTCATGGCCTCGGGGAGAGCTTACAAGTACTACACCTTGCTCAAAGGGTGACCTGAAGGTAGTTGTGGCAAAGGGTAACCTCATTGCCCACGTTGAAATTCCACAACCATATGCAGTTTAATGTCAATACCCAGGACAAATTAATATTATTATTATTATTATTATTATTATTATCTTTCTTGTCTTTTTTGAATTGTAAGTTGAGATCAAACACCGGGCTACTACCAGTAGCCTGGGGTGAGTGAAATTTGAAGTTATTGTTTTTATTATTTTGAAATTTAAGTTTTATCATGTAACAGGACAATTCACGAACAATGAACTTCTTTCATACTGCAGGGACAGGCACAAATAACAACACTAGTCACAAACATTGATTATGACTTTTCAACGTGACATCCACAGAAAGTAGACTAAACAAACCAAATGAAACAAAACCAAAACAAAACCAAAATTGATTCACTATACAATCATTTCTAGAACTTCACGAACATTAAATATATTTTAACACACAAAAAGGAAATGGTTTGGTTTCAGATGGTTTAGTTTCAAATGGTCTCCTTTACATACTCGATGCTCTTCTGAGTAGATGTGCCGTACTATTTAAAACTATCTTTTGTATCTCATATAAGGGGGTTCCTGGGATTTTCTACAACAATTGTTTTGTTCCCTTTTTAACCATGCCTAGTGCACCTACCACAACTGGTACTGTGGTCATTTTGAGGTGCCACATTCTTTGGATCTCTATCTCCAAATCTTTGTATTTGGAGAGTTTCTCAAACACTTTGGCAGATACATTTCTATCTGACGGCACACTCGTCAATCAGGAGACAGGTGTTGTTTGTCTTGTCTTTGATGACAATGTCAGGTCGATTGGCCTGAATAGTGCGGTCAGTGTGAATTGGGAAATCCCAGAAGATGGTGCAATTTTCTCCTTCTGTTACTGGTTTAGGGTGGTATTCGTACCAGTTACAGGTATCGGTATCAACATCAAAGTGTTGGCTGATTTTCCAGTAAAGATACTGACCAACCCTGTCGTGTCGATTTTTGTACTCTACCGGTGTTAAGATAAAGTAGCCCGAGACTAGATGGTCAATCGTCTCTACTTTATCATCACAAAATCTGCACGTTGCGTCGGCGCAATTATGTAAAACATTAGCCTGGTAATTTTGCGTGAATAAGCTTTGGTCTTGCGCAGTAAGAATAAAACCTTCAGTTTCCCTTTTTAGTCCAGAGCTCGAAAGCCACTGATAGGTTGCGATTTTATCTAAGTCAGCGTTATTGGCTCGAGTCGTAAACTGTCCGTGGAGAGGTTTCTTTGCCACTTAGATTCAAGCTGTTTCAAACCAGTCTTTTTTGCTAATTTTTTAGCCTTGCGAGTACACTCTGTCGGTGTTATTAGATTGTCTATTTCAGTATCAATATTTAGCTCATAGAAAATCTTTCAGATTCCTTCAAAACAGAGTGGAGCTTCTCCGAATCTTCATGTAAGTCCACTAGTTGTAGCATCCAATCGTTTGTTGTATCAAGGTATCTACATAATCCAATTGTGCTTGTTTTGTAACTTAGTTCTAGTTGGATCATTCCCCTTCCTCCATCTTTTCTTGGAATATATAAACGATCTACATCTGATTTTGGGTGATGCATTTTATGACACGTAAATTGTTTTCTTATTTACTTAACCAACTTTTTCAGGTCACTGAAATTCCAGTTAATGATATTAAAACTATACGTTACTACGGGTATCGCAAGTGTATTAATAGCCGTTATTCTATTCTTAGAGTTTAGTTCGGTCTTCTAAATCATTCTTACTCTGCGTGTACATTTTTTTCTAATTTTCTCTTTCACATTGGCATGTTGTATACCATCTCCTTCATTAACTCCAAGATATTTCTAAGTAACCTCTTGATCCAATTCCTTAGTTATGGTGTCCTCATCTAATACTAAATTGTAGGTCTTGACTAACTTACTGCGTTCAAAGGACGCTTCAGCACATTTATCTAAACCGAACTCCATCCCAATGTCATCGCTAAATGCCTTTACTGTTTTCAGTAATCCTTTAAGCTCTCCATCATTGCAGGCATAAAGCTTCAAATCATTCAAGTAAAAAACATGATTTATTTTTCGCTCGTTGAACTTATAACAATATCTTGTATTATTTAGAAGTTCTGAGAGAGGTATGAGGTTCAAGCAAAAAGGAAGAGGAGAGAGGGAGTCACCCTGAAAAATTCCACGTTTGATTTGCATCCCATTAGAAGACAAAATACCATTAGAATGGGAGCGGAGGAGATTAGTTTTCCATAGCGACATCGAATTGCGGAGAAAGTTGATCAACATAGGAGAGATTTTGAATATTTCGAGACATTTAAAGATCCATGAGTGTGGGACGCTCTCGAAAGCTTTCTTGTAATCAATCCAAGTGGTATGTAGATTCCTATGCTTAGCCTTTGAGTTCTCTAGGATCATCTTGTTGATAAGTAATTGGTCTTTACACCCATATGACCCCTTCCGGTAACCTTTTTGTTCTTTTGGAAAGATATCATGATCATCCGAATTTGAGTATGTTCTTACAGAAAGTATTGAAGTTAACAATTTATAAGAAGTAGTTAAGCATGAAATCGACCGGTAGTTTTGGGGGTTCGCTGTATCATTTGTTTTCGGAAACAAGTAGATTGTACCTAGACAAAACCATTCAGGTATTGGCTCAGGCTCTGAAACTAGTTTATTTAGACATTGAGCAAGTTTCGAATGCATAGAATACAAAGTATGTAACCAAAAATTTGAAACTTGATCTACGCCTGGCGATTTACAGTTATGTGAATTTTTAAGTGCTCTACTTATCTCTTCCACACTAATATTTTCCCATTCCTGTTCTTCTACATCGCTCGCCGTGTTCTCAAAATCTGTCAACCATTCAGCATTTTCGTTATGTCTTTTCTCATTTCCTCAAATCGTTTTCCAAAAATCATTTACTTTTTCTTCTGACGGAATGACTTCTATCTTATTTTTGCCGATTTCTCTATAGAATTTCTTCGTGTTGGTTTCAAAAACTTTATTTTGTCTAAGAAATTTATTTCTCTTTGTGAATCTACGAAGTCTTTGAGCTTCCTGTAACTTTTGTTTGAGTTCTTTCTTGATAATTTTTATTTTTTCTTTCTTCTTTATTTTATATTTTCTCAATACTTTCCTTGCATTTCCTGATCTTATTTCTTTGTTCTTATCTAGTTCCTCCAATAAAGAAATTTCTCTTCTAAAAGCTTCAATTTCTTTTTCAATTTTCCTTTCCAACTTAGGTTTACCAGGCCTTTTCTTCACAAAGTCGCTTTAATGCTTCGTTTCCTAGTCGAAAAATCTCTTTGTATTTATGGCTTTGTCTAATGATTGTAAGAGGCTCCCTTGCGTGCATGCTAGTGTGTTGTACTGCAGATAACTCTTCTAAGATTTCGTTTTCGCTATCACTTTCTTTATGACTATCCTCCTATCTGCAGCATCAGCTTCACCGTTACCTTCGCCTCTACCTAGTTCTAAATTCTCAACTATACCTTTGTTCACTAAGGAATCGACGTTACTTGAATCAACATCTCTCTTAATTTTCTCTTGAATATGGACCACTTTAATATCCGTCAGCTTTTTGTCACGGAAAATATACCTTCTGGCATTGGCTAATTTATTTGCATCAAGACTGTCAAATTTGTCGTTTAAAAACAATATATAACTTCCTTGTATTCTTCCCTATTCCATTTCTTTTGATTTTTCTTTTGGTTATCTATAGGCGGTGAACCTGATAGTCCAGAGTTGGGAGCTTGCCCTTCCTGGTGACCACGCAGATTTTCTTGGTGGAAAGAATTTGACCGAGTTGCATACTTTTCGACCTCAGGCTGGTCTCTCCCTGAGGGACGCTTCCCTTGTTGACCCGCGCGACGGACGAGGTGGTATGTTTTACCTCTTGTTTTCATATCATTTCGGGGTGTATTTTAACCTATTTTCTTAAATAATTACTTTTGTTTAAGAACTTCATTGCACAGGGTTATTTCCTATGACCTTGGGTACCAAACCGTTCGTACATGTATGCTTTTTTGACGTTTCTCCTTCTTAATGTTTGAAGGTATTAAGATGTGTATAAGAAATTGTAAAAAAAAAGTCAATTTATAATTTTCCTGGGATATCGTTTACATATATCTGAGTTCCCTTTTTAACCATGCCAAGTGACTCAACTCTGATCGGCATTGTTCTTGTTTTCATTTTCCACATCCTCGACACTTCAATTTTAAGGTCTTTATATTTGCTGAGCTTTTCAATTTCTTTTGCAGATACGTTGTTGTCAGATGGTATACTCATATCAATCATGTTTACATGTCTTACTTAGCTTGTCCTTGATAACAATGTCGGGTCTATTAGCTTGTATGGTTTTGTCAGTTCTTATCGGGAAGTCCCATAGAATAGTCATGTTTTGCTTATCAAGAACAGGTAAAGGTTTATTCTCACACCACTTGTCTGTTGTTTAGATGTTATAGTGGTTACAGATTTTCCAGTGTATACATGGACCGATAAGATTGTGTCAGTCGATATACTCATTTGGCGCAAGGAAATGAAATAGCCTGAAATGAGATGGTCAATTGTTTCAGTACTTTTGTTACATAACCTACACTTCTCTTCTGCACCGTTATGAATCACATTCCCCTGATATTTCCATGTAAAGAGTGCTTGACCTTAAGCAGCGACAATAAAGCCTTCCTTCTCTGCCTTCAAACCAGCACTCCTAAGCCACTGATGGATGTCTTCTGAATCAACAACAGCTTTCTGGATTATAAGTGCGTATTGGCCGTGCAATGATTTTGATTTCCAGGCACTCTTGATAATCTCCTTTCCCTTTTCTCTTTCTAATCTTCTCAATTTTCGGGCTTTTTTAGTATTCTTCAATTCCCTATCCACCTCAATTTCCAAATCAAGGTCCAGCTCTCGAGTAAATCGTTTCGCTTCCTTAACAACAGAATGCTAACCTTTTCGATTTCCATGGCTAAACACGAACTGGAACATCCAATCTTTGGATAGATCTAAATATCGGAGAAGGCCAATCGTGGACGTTTGTAAGAATGTTCGAGTTGTGTCAACCCTCTCCCACCGGTTTTTGGGGGAGATAAAGACCTTCAACATCGGCTTTTCGGTGGTGCATGTTTTACGTTGTCAGTAATTTCCTAATCTTAGTGTCTAATCTTCTTATTTCGGTATGGGTCCAATCAAGGATATAGAAGCTGTATGTAATGACAGGGACAGCTAATGTGTTGTATGCCGTGACTCGACTTTTGGAATTTAGCTCGGTCTTGAAAAATCAATGACGTCCTATTTGAAAAAACTCTTTTTATAATTTTTTCTTTCATTGAAGCACATTGGATCCCATTGGATTCGTCAACACCAAGGTACGTGTACATATTCTCCTGTTCCAGATCTTTAATCATTGTTTCCTCATCAAGTCTAACATTGTTAGTCATCACCAGTTTGCCTTTTATAAAAGTAGCTTTGGCGCACATACTCAACCCAAACTCCTTACCGATATCATCACTGAAACCTTTCACTACCCTCAACAGTCCTTCAAGTTCGTTATAATCTTTTTGCGTCCAATTTCAAATCATTCATTTAAAACAAATGGGAGATTTTGTAAGACTCTTTGTTATATCCGTATCTGGAAGAGATCAGTTCAAGTGATAGAAGTATTAGCGAGATAGAGAAGAGTAGTGAAGATAGGGAGTCCCTCTGGAAGATATCTCTGTTAATATTAAGGCTATCACTAGTCCATGTACCATTCTCATGCGAAAGAATTAAACGTGTCTTCCAATTTTTCATATTGTGTTTCAGAAAACCAATAATTTTGGTTGATACCTTATATAATTCTAAAGACTTAAGGATTCAGTCGTGTGAAACGCTATCAAATGCTTTTTTGTAGTCAATTCATTCACAACTCATGTTCTTTTTCTTTTTTCGGAATTTTCAAGAAATATTTTGTTTATTAGCAATTGATCCTTGCTCCACTTTTGCATCCGTTCTGTTCGAGAGGGAAAAGGCTGTTTCGCTCCAGGTGTAAATCAAGTTCTGTTTGTCATGACTGATGTTAAAAATTTGTATGTTGTGGACAGACATGTAATTGGCCGGTAATTTTTGGCATCGTTCATTTCATTATTCTTGGCCAATAAATATGTTGTTTCTTCGCACAGCCATTCTGTGATTTGTTCAGGTTTATGCATAATTTGATTTGGTAGGACTGTGAGTTTTGCATGGGACCAAGATAAAACATTTAACCAAAAGCTCGGAACTTTATCAATTCAAGATGACTTCCATTTGGCGGATTTGGCTGATGCTGCTCTCAATTCCTTTACAAAGACATTTTGTCACTCTTGTTTGTTGATGTTCTCATTCTCCTCCTCAGTATTCCCTTTCAAGTTCGATTTTTCATTAAAGTTTTTTTCTTCTTCCCATATACGTTTCCAAAACTCCTCCACTTTATCCTTGGGTGGTGCTTCCTTAATTGTAATTTGATTCTTCCCTATTTCCCTACAAAACCTCTTTGCATCCGTTTGAAAAATCTTATTTTGCTTGTAAAAATTGTGTCGCTTACCAAACCTCTTTAGCCGCTGTGCCTTTACTTGCATAATTTGTTTCAATTCTTCTTTTACACTAGAGATGTCTCAGGAATATTCGATATCATGCTTCCTTACAGCCTTTCTAGCTTTTCTTGTTTTTGGTTTGCTATTTCTTTCAAATTTTAGTTAGTATTGACATCTTGCCTCTTAACGTTTCGATTTCAATTTGAATGCAAGCTTTCCATTTTGTTTTTTTACGTTGGTTTTGTCCTCTTGGTCTCTTAGTCTTAACTCCTGCTTACTTTCGATAGTTTTTGCACTTGCATACAAAATGATGTTGAGATCATCCATATCTATGTCAATTTTATCACAGAGTTCCTGTAAATCAAGTTTGCCATGATTAAAAATTTTTCGTGTGATTTTTTCACTTTTATATTAGTTAGGGTGTCACTTTCATCCATATTTATAGCCTTAACCTATGCAATATTTTCAAGAAACTCATTTTTTAAACCATTCAACTCATCTTTATCAATCTTTCCTCAATGTTGCGATTCTTTCCTGTTTCTTCATTACAACTAGTTTTGGCATTAATTCTCGGAAGGGGCATGTTAGCATTATTATTAATTGCGCCGTATCCTACATTTTGGTTTCTGTTATTTACTTCATATTCCTTCTTAGAACCTTGATCAAATGAAATATCATCCAGCACTTCTAACTGATTTTCTTTCAGACCAGTTCTTAAGTCATCACCTACCCTAACATCAACCTCTTTAGCATCTGTCTCCGCAACATTAGCTCTTACCATATCTTTAATTTCATGAAGTTCAAAATTAGTCAGTCTCTTTTTTATTTAAGATATTATGACTAACATTTGCTAATCTATTGCCATCAAAGTTCATTCTCACTCCCGGGTTAGTTACGGTTTCTCAAAATAATAAAAGTATTTTCCATGTGACTTCCTTCTGGTTTTTCTGGAGACATGTAGAAAGCATACATCACTTCTTTATAATCCTCTCTGCTCCATCTTTGGCATTTTTCTGCAGCTTTCTTCCTAGATGGTGTACCTCTAGTCGGACCAGCTGATTACTATTATTAATATTATCTTCATTTTACATTTTGCACAGGCTGGGGTTTTTTTGCCGAATAACACCTTACATCTCCAATATTTCTCGAAGTATCCTGGCTGTTTCCAACAAGGCTGTTTTTTGTACCACCCCAACACCTACTTCAATATTTAGTTTTTTCATCCATCCATTAAAACCTTTGCTTACGAATCCCAAAGCACCTATTACCACCTATTACTATTGTTATTATTATTATTATTATTATTAGTATTAGTATTATTATTACAAAAGTTTACTTTGATTTGCTTTGTTAAGATCAAACACCAGGTCACTACCAGTCACCTAGGGTGAGTGAAATTGGAGGTTTTATTTGTGGGAGAAAAAAAATTGTTTGTAAGGGTAAAAAATAGTATAAAAAGGTATTAAAAATTTAAATACAAAACTCAAGGCAATTTACGAACATCAATTCTACAATAAATTAAACAGGACAATCTACGGACATTGAATGGGCATTATAATACAAGATAAAACATTAAGGTTGGCAAATCACGAACATCAATTAGACATACATAAGACATAAAAGTATAAAAGGTTATAAAATTATTGTTATTATTATTATTATTATTATTATTATTATTATTATTATTAATATTATTATTATTATGAATTCAAGATCTCGAGATTGATCTTTCTTCTCGGTTATTTTATATGTGATCACGTACAACAACAAGTTGTATGGGCAACCACACATTCCTTCTCCTTTGGATTTAGCAGTCAAGTACAAGTCTTAATATCCGCGCTGTTCCTAACAAAGCTGTTTTCTGTGCGTGTTCAATTTTCATGTAGATCCCTATATCTCTTACAAATTTTTCAAAGTTTTTACTGACAGCACCCAACGCTCCTACCACAATTGGGATCAGAGTAACTTGTTTCATCTCGCATAATCTTGCTATTTCATCCTTCAACATTCTGTACTTTATTTTGAATGAATAAAGCTTTGGTACAAGCCATAATACTTCTTCTTCTTCTTCTTTCGGCGTTTCCCTTTTCAGGGGTCGCCACATCGAATTGACTTCTTCCACTTGAGTCGGTCACGTGCGTCTTTCTCGGTCAAGCCAAGTTCCCTCATGTCATCTCCCACACAGTCTTTCCATCTCCTCCTTGGCCTTCCCTGCTTTCTCTTGCCAGGCAGCTC
>RDPX01000355.1:229247-249050 GCA_003991215.1 Morbakka virulenta | reverse complement strand
TTTTCACCTCACCGTTCTTATACCTTGTAAGTAAATTAATGCACTTGTTAAGATCCTTAATATCGCTTTGGATTCGCCGTTTCCACCACGGTTCCTGTTTGGATCGTCCATCTTTCCTGATCTTTTTGAGACCTAGCTGTTTTGATACCCATACCGAACACGCAACAATCAAATTATTGGTTTCAGTAATATTGTTGGTATTAAAGAATATCAAGACATTATTCACTCGACGAACCTCATTATTTATTCTTTTGAAATCAACTTTTTTAAATACTATCCCATCAGCATTTTCTCCAGAGTTATAAATTTCAAGCAGTTGATCAACAATCACCCTTTCTTCATCTGAGATTCCCTCAAACGAAACATTTAAACTTACCCTATTTGATCTCTCATTTACAGTACCTGTATCAACTTCAAGTAATTCAGTATTACCCTCATCACTATCTGCATTACTTTCTTGATTCAAAAAACCTTTAACTCTTCTCTTGATCATTTCCAATTCCAATTCAGTGAGCCAACCGTTTTTTCTAATCGCTCTGGCTTGGTCACAAATCCTCTGTTCAGTAATGTCTTGAAACGGGCCACGCTCTAACCATTCACTATATAACCTTTGCCGGTAACCTTTAATGGGTACACCGTTTTCATCAGTGGGATTGGATCTATAATAGCATTCCATAACAACAATATTTACTTCCTTCGACCATCTTTTTCTTTTAGGCAACTTTGATACCCCAGTAGCAGAAGTGTTGCCTATAACTCCTGTACCGGGGGGCTCGGGCACCGTCACACTTCCCGTAGGCTGTTCGGGTCCCCCCTGATCTAATATATTATTTGTACTTTGATTCATCACTAAATAGGAGATAGTCAAGTATACCGCCCCGGGCACCAAGCCGGAATTTCAAAGCTTGGGCGCACAGCTACCAGTGTTTTTATCGTGACACCATCACTAGAGAGGTTGCCACCCAAAGCTAAAGAGTCCCCTCTACCCATGAGGCCGACTAGCCCCCGCCGGATGCCAACCCGGTATTTCTTTATCTCGGGGAGAGCTAACAGGTACTACACCTTGCTCAAGGGTGACCAGGAGGTAGTTGTGGCAAAGGGTAACCTCATTCGCCCAAGTCGAAACTCCACAACCGGATGCAGTTTAAAGTCAATACCCAGGACGGATTATTATTATTATTATTATTATTATTATTATTATTATTAATATTATTATTATTATCTGACGAATTAAAATTCTACAATGATCTTAAGAACAATGTTACTATCATCGGAAGTCATAGTATGTCATTCAGCTTTATCTTTGGTCATTATGAGTTTACTAAAAAAACCATTTAATTCTGTAGCTACAACAATTTATTTGCAAAAATTGTAAATGTTTTATCTGTAGGACAAAAACAGTGAAGTTCATGACAACGCTTAGAATTTCTTAGAATTTCTTAGAATTTCTTAGAATTTCGTAGAATTTGTAATACAATTGTTGCTAGTTTCGTGGAAGTTTATGCTGCCCTTAATATTGAATCAGAACTATATTCAATAAAAACATTTAACAAAATTCAGATTAAAATTTTCATGGCAATGATACCTAGATAAAAGATTTTACAGCCAATTTTAATGACCATCATTATGAGGATCTTCTTTCCTAAAATATATTGAGTTGGTTTTTTGCTACAACTCCTGCAATTGTTGAGAATTGCCAGATTTCATTCTGCTAAAAATGTATCCAAACAGATTGTATCTTACATTTGGAGAAATATGATTGTCAATTCAATGATTCATCACTTGATCTGAGTTAACTGATTGCATACCAACTCATCAAGTACCAAGCAAAGATAGGTTTCAAAATTTCAAAGAAGACAGTGGCAAAATAATAAACAAACTTTCTATCTTTGTCTTTGCAATGACAAGGCTGAAGCTACTTTGACCCAAGGCAGGTTTGAAGATACTAGAGAGATGAGAATGAGTTGAGGACATTTTATACTGACCTACAGAAGCAGACAGAACGCGAGATCTTCATTTTCAAGGAAACATTTGTGAGGGGTTTTAAACAAAGCGTTAATTTATATAGTGTGCCGTCTAAACATAAAATTTGCAATTTAATGCTTGTTTCATTATAATTAAATAATATCAAATGAAAAGTTATACGACTTCCTTGAATTCATCTAAAAACAAATACAATTCTTATTAATTTTGGGTACTTGGGTACACCAATATTTTGAAATCAAGTAGTTCAAAGTTTGGATTAAATGATAAAATATAAATATTTCCAACAATTATACAGAAATATACCTCACCTTTACTTCTAATGAAAATAAAGCTGTTGTTTATCTGATCTCCTGAAGAGAATATTTGTTTTTTGATATAGATCTTTTTGTTTCGACAGATTCAAGTCCGATAGGTCAATCATCAACATAATGTTTCCCTCGGACAGCTTCAAATAAAATGCAGGAAACTGCGAAATGCGTTATATGTTGCTTCCATTGACCTCACAAGGGCTTAACCATGTGAGCAGAGACAGTAATTTTAAGATCCTTGCTAAGATCAGGTATACAGCCACCCTCCTTAACATCATAAAATGCTTCCATGAGTTAAAGAGGGCAGCATCGAATTACACAGCCAAAGCAGACGGTGTTCTCACCACAACAGATCACCTGGGATTAAGGAGTGTCTACTTTTGTTTCGACATCAGCTTAAAAATTACAAATCCACGAGTGTGTGTGTTTCTTTGTATGTCTGTATCTGTGTATCTGTGTTAGTCGTGGTATGTAAGGTTTAGGTCAAGTGTTAAACACTTGATGGTTTCACCATTTTTTCACACGGAGAAAAAAATCATCTCATTGATAATTGCCCATAACCCAGAGACTCGCCTTTATTACATTTCTACGGATTACCAAAGGTAAAATCTTCTAATATGTCCAAGCTTATCTTATTTTGGTATCCCCCTTCATTTACTTGTACGTTACAAACGCAAACTACTTTGGAAATAAACAATTTGGAAGCAAATACGTAGACAAACAAAATAAGCCGTATAGTAATAGTAAAAGACTTTCTTGTATTACGAAGAGTATGTTGCAATATTGTAATAGAGAGTAAGATTCAAGTCAGAGAACAATCTAAAATATCTATATAAATATGCGTGGTTTGAGCACTCTGACAGGATCCCACAATAACTCTTTAAGCTGTGTTTGCTCTGGCAACATGACCAGAGAGTTATGTCTCAGAAGCTTTGTGCTGCACTGATGAGCCCACAAAGGGCGAAACGGTACTGCCTGCAGATTGAGTATAAATATGTATATAAATATACATATATTTATATATATATATATACATACATATATACATAGTATATGAACTAAGCTTATAGCCTTAGATGTTAAACGGCAAAATTAAACAAAAACATCGAGGTACTTATATAAACAGGACTTGGACAAAACGATGACAATAACAAAACTGAATTGAGGAATAGGGAATTAGAGTGTACAGAAATATAGAAAATAGAGTGAAAAGATGAAATAGTTGACCAGATGGTGAGTTGAAATCGTGGATTATCAATCAATGACCATATCAGTTATTTCAGAGAATTAAGATAACTTTCACGATATGGCTCCCCAGCAGCATTGGCGAAATGCCACCACCACGATAAATCATGAGGTTATAGACGAAAGAAAAAATATCTACAGAAAAGTCGAGAAATGAGCAACAGTATCGACAGAGTATGACAAAAAGATTGTAAACACAATTTCCCCCATCTTTGCCATCAGATGATTCTCACATGGCTCATTACTCCATGTCCAACTAAACGTTGTGGTTCGCTACTCCACTTAACCAACTATTTCATACCAATCCAAGAGTAAAAACATAAGAAGAAGAAGAGAAAAAAATAAAAGTAGAAAAAGCAGAGAAGTTAGTTGGTCTGAAGTCGTTTTTCACGATGTAAAACTTTTTGTCGAAGGAAGAAAATTTGTCAAGATGTTTTAACATTTTTTCCACAGGAGCATATATTGATATATATGTTTTTAATTAAAATTAAATGTATTTAATGGAGTGTGCAGAAACTGAAAGAAATATTGAGTTGTTAATTGAACAGAATAGTTTCAAGGTAATGTCTGCTGATGCAAATGGGAAAAACAATTTATTCTGATTCATAACTCTAATTCTTTGTGTTTATCTCTTCAAGCTCATAACTATATTTTGGTGATGTCATTGAATGTCGTCTCAGCCAATGAAAACGGTCTTCCCCGAAGCTGCCGTACAAATAAACTTTTGATGACGTCAACGCTTAACTTTTAATACGACTGATCAATAAAACATGGGATTTTGTGACCTTATAGCCTAATACCATGGATCAATTTGAAAAGGTTGCTGGATTTATTTGGATTAAAAAGGTAAGTTAAAAGTAAAAGAAAAGAATCATTTAGAAATACGCAAAATAAAATCTAACACAATCTGCCTTTCAAAGGTAACAAAAATTCCCTGTGAGATGGAGAAAGATATACAGAAAAATTCGTCCTGGCGGTAAAATAGCAAAACGTATGATTAAGTCAGTAAATTGCAAAATACTTTAAAAGGTTGCTCTTACTAATTAAATATTGCCAACATTACCTGAAGAAAGAAATGATTTAAAAAGATAATTCTCAAAATATTAAGTCGAACTGAGCATGGAACGATAAAGCTCCATAATGTCATGTCACTGATATTTGGAGCTTTTCAAAATATCCAAAATACGGTTAAAATTCTTGGAAAACCAAGCAGAAGTTCAGCTGATTTTAGAAAGAGAAGATCACATACAATTGGTTAATATCTCTTTGCTTCCAAAGTACTAGACAATATGGTACCAAAATATTCTTCAGCTCTCTTTTCGAGTATACAAGGGGCCAAACACTGACATGGTCTCATAAATGAATACTTTGAACATTTATAACTTCAGTTTTCTAGCTTGTAGTGTAATATATTTGGAATGATATTTGAGATTATGAGACATGTATTTAGATCTTTTTACAAATTCTTTCATCCAAATGCTATAGCAAATCATTGACACTTTTGACCATAACATATATGTTGCCTAGAAATTTCTGTTTTGGTACAGCTGTTTTTTTACACTCAATGACCAACGCAAACACTTCATGTGCCCAAAGAAACGTTAAATTTTAAAAATATTTTCACATTGGGTAAACAACTCAATGATTTGACCAGATTTTCTTTGCAATTTTCCGCTTCAATTTCCCAAAGCAAATTCACTTTTCCTTTTTTATCTCCATGTATAAGATATTTTGTAGAACTAAACTTGTTAATTTTCTTTTCTATATCTTCATTTTATCATTTTTTTATCTACTTTTTTTTCTTATTACTAAAAAATTAATGTACAAACAGCAAAATCTGTTTTATTCGAACCGCACATGGTAAAGAATCGGAAAATGTATTCGAAATGTGAAATTCGAACTAAACAATTCGAATTTGTCATATAAAAGACCTATTGTTACTAGGTAAAAAGAGAAAGCAATTTCTGTCTATAAATATGTGAATAAAATAACATTTGAAACATCGAAGTAGGGGCGTTTATTCCTCAAGTGCTGACAGAAGATTAACACTGTGGTCGAGACTGGAGCACAGTGACATACATCACTCAACCTCTCTTTCCAGATTTCTTAGCTATTTTTCTATATTTCTTGGGTACGTTCTACAATTCTGTGCTCTGCGTCGACCATAACGTTCGTCCTCGTCTCAGCTCTTTAGAATTGAACGCTCCTACTTAGATGTCTTTCCATTTCTAAAATGGTAGAAGGGGCTAAGAAATAACTGAAAAATACAAGCGGGTTATAAAGACTCCACCAAACCCTTAGCAGTCAGGACTTGAACCTGGTATCCATTTGATTTGTAATCATCATGTTGTGTAAGGGTTATCATGACACAATTTTTTCTGTTCCCTCTTTATAATCAGGAAAAAGCTGTGTTTTTTTAAATTCTGCTTTCCTTACGGCTTATTTGCTACAGTAGATCAGCAAAAGTTAAAAAAGGTAGAGTGTGTTCAAGCAAATAAACAATAAAATATAGAATTTATACTTATATTATAATTTATGTTCTAATTAATTTTTATTATAATTCTAAAATGTTGTAAAACATTTTTTGGCTCGAAGTAACTGCTTTTTGAAAAA
Source organism: Morbakka virulenta (assembly GCA_003991215.1). Classification (NCBI taxonomy): domain Eukaryota; kingdom Metazoa; phylum Cnidaria; class Cubozoa; order Carybdeida; family Carukiidae; genus Morbakka; species Morbakka virulenta. Next base: position 242,898 of record RDPX01000355.1, on the reverse strand, counting down.
GAACAAGATTTAGCAGGAAAAACATATGAACCTAAATTTATTTACATCAATGTAAAAAAATTTTTGTTCAAAATTAATTGTTTGAAAGAGCAACAACGCTTGGTTTTTAGGTATTAGAGAAGGTTAACCAGACGATTTTAGCACTTTGCCATGCTAGGCAATCTTACAAAAGTATGTAACTTTTGATAAAGTTTAGTAAAGGTATTGAAATGGTAAATGAAAAGATAAGAAATATCAGTCATTCTGATTACTATTTCATTTCTTGAGAAAATTAGATATTACAGCTAAAAAAATGAAAAAGTATTAAATGATTTCATTCATTCTTTTAACATTGCTTACCTGCTTTTAATATCATCATTGTAAAGTGTTTCAAACGTTTGGTCAGCACTATCGAGGGCAATTTGTTTCCTCTCTTTTTGACCCGGTATGTCCGAACTAAAAATTTTAATAACAAATGTAATAATATATTATCTGCAATGAGAGATGTTTTAAAAAATTACCTAGTATTCTAGTATGACAGATGCTAAAGTTGTAAAATATGAAGGTACATAATGTGGAAATAATTGTTGTCTGAAAACAAAGAGGCCGGAAAAACTGGGGTAGTGACGGAGCACCTCTCCTGACTTCTACTACGGAGGAAGCGAGAATGGTAAATCCTTCGGAGAATAGTGGGGGCTTAGTATTTAACAAAAAGTCTAAATATAGAAAGAGAAAGAAAAGTAATATTTACACGTTTGTGTCAAACTACAGATATTGTTTGTTTTGAGTTAAGTCCGTTATTTCAATGTCTTTAGAAAAGTCCATGCTCTTTTGTAGAACGTTTTGCAATCACAGAGTGACAGATTAAATCGTAAAGTTGTCGTTTCTAGAAAGCTCTCCTCCCCACCCCTCCCCACCCCCACATCGTCAGCTGAAATACCTTTCGGTCCCTTTGTAAAATGGAATTGGTTCGTTTCTTCAGCAATAAACAAATGATTAGGTAAAGCATGGGAGAATGAATATGAAAAAGAAGCGACATCCATGAAAGCGGAGGTAGAGATAATAAGTAGATGTACTGTAAGGAAGTGAAATTTGGTAAAGGATTCATTGAATGCAATGAAGAATGGTATAGCAACTGGAAATTAGTATGGAGAAAACTAAAGAAAGAGCTAAAAAAAGTAATAAAAAAAGCAATTGAAGATATTCGAGGAAAAGGAAATGCAAAGTGAAATAATATAGGGATATACAAAAGGGGACCACGGATGGTTGAAGTGCAACACAGATCGTTAGAAGGTAGCAGCTATATTGAATATGTTGGAATAGATGGTGTAGACAAAAATCCCTGAAATAAAGTCAAAGGAATTGTAGGAGTGTACAGTTTCATGTATATGTGGTGAAAAAAAGTGGACTCTGGTCTTCAATATATAGCCACCGTTTATGGAAAAATGTGTCCTGTGTAACTGTGGTTATAAAGTAAAATAATAACAAAAACTTGTCCACATCTCAATACTTTCTTTTCTGTCATATCTGCTATCTTGTTTGTTATGCACTCAAAAGTAGGAAAAGAGATTGTATGTCTTTTTCTTCTTTGACCTTCGGTTGCTCCCATCAGGGATCTCCACAGCAGATCACATTCCTCCATTTGGTGCGGTCACCAGCATCCTTTCTTCTAACTCCTTTCGCTCTCGTGTCCTCTTCAACCGCGTCCATATACCGTCTCCTTAGTCTCTCTCTCTCTTCCTCTTTCCAGGCAGATGCATCTCTAACATTCTCCTCCCGACGTAGTTCTTTTCCCTTCTGATCCCACGTCCAAAGCATCTTAGTCTTGCCTCCCTTTGCTTGTCTCCTAATCTTACATGTGCTGTACCTCTGATATAGTCATTTCTTATTTTATCCAGGCGTGTGACCCCAAGTGACTACCTCAGCTTTCTCAATTCTGCAACTTCCAAGTCAGCTTCATGTTTCTTTGTTGTTGCTACTGTCTCGAGTCCATACAAGAAAGCTGGCCGCACTCCCGTTTTATACACTTTTCCTTTCACTTTTGGTGATAGTTTTCTGTCACGCAGGACTCCCGTCACCTTTCTCTATCCATTTCAACCTGCTTGTATTCGCTTGTTCACTTTTCTATCGCATCCCCCATCGCACTGCACTTTTGATCCCAGATACTTGAATTCTTCTGTCTTTGTTACCTCTGTTCCTTGCATGCTTATTTTGTCATCCATTCAGGACCAGGTATTCCCTTTTAGCCCTGCTTATCTTCATCTCCCTTTTTTCTAAGGCATCTCTCCACTTCTCCAGCTCTTCTTCAGCCTCATTTCTTGTCTTGCTGCACAGTACAATATCATCGGCAACTAACATGGTCCATGGTGCTTCTTTTCTGACTTCATCAGTAAGTCGATTCATAACTACTGCAAATAGGAAGGGGCTTAGAGCCAATCCCTGTTCGAGTCGGACCTTGACTTCAAAAAATTCGGTCATCCCTGCAGCATTCCTTATGGTGGTCTCACTGTCCTTGTGCATGTCTTTTACAAGCCTTATATACTTTTCTGCTACTCCTGATGTTCTTATGCAATGCAACGTTATTCCTCCCTTGGCACTCTGTCATACGCTTTTTCCAAATCTACAAAAACATGGCGTAATTCCTTTTGCCCTTCTCTTTATTTTTTCATCAGAATGCGCAGAGTAAATAGCGCGCCTCTAGTACTTTTTCCTGGCATGAAGCCGTATTGCTCGTCGTTGACCTCTAACTCATGCCTGAAACTTGCATCCCAAACTCTCTCCCACAATTTCATGGTGTGGCACATTAACTGGATGCCCCTATAGTTGCCACACTCTTGTGCATCTCCTTTGTCCTTGTAAACAGGGATCAGCACGCAGGACCTCTAACCTTGTTATTCTACTTAAGATTTTTCATAATTTTGCTATGGAATTTATTGAAGAGTACAAGTTCATAATATTATTCATTAGGAAACATATAAAAATAATCAAAATGCATTCTGGTAAACTGACGGAAATATCCAAACTTGGTCTTTTGTAGATTTTTTGTACTTTGTTAAAGTCTGACTTGTTGATTTGACCTTCAGAAAAAAAGTCGCACAATGATTTGCTTTCTGGTTGCTGTTCATATCAGTGTGTAACTTTGAGATTCTTTATTCTGTATTTATATATATAAATGTATTAACAAATGGATGTGAAATGTCATCAACAACAGTGCTCTACCACATTAAAACGTAGGACCTGAAGATTGTGAAAGACATGAAACTCTGAGTACTGTAAAGTTAGAGTTTTTCTTACTCATACATCTGATTATATATATAAATGTATATATATATATATAACTTTACTTATTATATTTCAAAGTTATAATGGACTTATGTTATATTCTAACATAACCTGCTATGAATGTCATTGAAAAGAGTACTTGTTGAACGAGCACTATTTTAAGTGCTCATAAAATGCTGAGAAAATGCTGTAAATCAATGGTTTTCACAACCTGAGTTATGTACGACTTGATACCGTACAAAAAGAGATTAATTGCAGTTAAATTGTATAGAAATATTTCATAACATACCTTCTTGTTTCTAATTTTGTTTGATTATTCTTGATATCATTATCTGTGTACAACATCTCGAAACCTTGACGCAAATCTTCGATTGTGATAAAGCCGTCCTTATCAGCATTAAGTGCTTTAAATCTGGCATAGGCATCGTTCACTTCAGATTGATTCAATAGTTTCACCAAAGAAGACTGTTTTGTAGAAGATCAATTTTTAATACATTGAGAAAGTTTTATTAATGACTTGTGCCAATTATAAACAATGTTCTGGGTTATAAATGATGAAAACAATGAATCAGAATGTGTAAAATAAAAACGTTATTTTTGTCATGGTACCTCTGAAGTAATATTAAAGATAATAATATGACAACAAAATTAAAAAAAGAAAAATATTTAATTGAAATAGTAAAATGTAAATTTTCATCAATTGCAAATCACTAATATTACCTGGTGTGATAAATGGTGTATAGGAGAACGTTAATTATTAATCTGATCAAACAAATGCCTAATCAACTCCATTTCCATCATATTTGCTAATAATGTAAACAACCAAAAAAGTTTTTAGTTACCAGAGTTGTTCCTTAACTTCCCACCCAAACTCCACACCTTAGGCATTGTTTCAAAAAAAATCCCACCAGGATAAAAATAATAAATATCAAAATTGAATGTAAAATTTCAAAATAAAACATTATTTACGGACAATGGTGTGTAAGTTGAAATCTTTTTGTTTATTTTCGTATCATAAAAAATGGGAATGTTATGCATGTTCAAAGAAAACGAAGATTTTCTCCAGTATAGTGAAAAACTAAATGAAATGTAAATCTACCAAAATAAACAATATAAACCGGCCCTTTTGCTACACCTGCATAGAAACTTACACGTGTTTACTTGTTGACTTTAGTTCAACATCAACAATAAAGAAATTAAAATCTCATTTCATGTATATAAAACACAGAAATATTTTCTTTTAGATTTTCGTATATTGAGAATAAAAAAATAAGTATTAAAAAAAAAAGTTAAAATTTGACTTTGTTTTTAAATAAATAATTCTTCAATTTCACTTTTAAAATTTAGCAGACCTGACATCATCAACGGTGAAAAAAGGATATCAGACAAGTCGAATTGAAAAATCGCACATACATAAATGCCAAGTATTTCCAAACCTAGAACAAACCATTCAACACAAAACTAAGTCAGAGATTAGAAAAGGAATATATGTCTATAAACAAATGTCAACATAACAAGTGTTGCTTTTCAAATATGAATATACCATCTTTCTATATGATAGGAACAAGGGGACATAGCAAACGTATTGCAAAGTACTGGTCTTTTCTGGTCAAAAGGAAACTTCCCATGCCTATTTGTGAGATATAACATCAAAATACTCTTTTAATGATAGTACCTATAAAAAAGACAATCCACATTTCGGGACAAAGATTAAAGAATAGCAACTATATTTGAATCTATTAGGTTAAAACAAGTCTCTGAACTCGATCATGATCATCAAAATGAGAAAAGGAAGCAATTGTCGAGATGCGACAGTAGTAGTCCATGAAATAATGGATGCTTCAAAACTCCCTTAAGCAGAAATTACTATTTATCTCTATTTGAAAAAATAAACTCTTTAAAAGCAGCTTTACTAAAAGATTAAATATAGGGACCCCAAGGAAGAAAGTACACCAAACTCAGAAGAAAGCACTCCTTAGGAGAAAAACACCATAAAAATGAGGAAGAAGAGCCATTAACTTCTCATAATTTAAAACTCTATTGTCAATCTTACCAGAAATCTTGATTTCCACTAGTTTGACGTACTTGCTCACTACAGCAAGAAGGAACATAATAAACCTCTCTTTTTCAGACATTGTTGGTCCGTCTGAAAATGTTTTACGATTCATTACTTTGAATCTAAACGTAAACCTGATAGCGATGAGCAATGACAGAAGAATAATAAACATTGAAGCACAAGAAAATTAGTAGTATAAATATATGTCCGAAACCACCATGTACACACAGACCAATACCAGGCAGATTACCTCAGCCTTGTACCAAGTGGGGTGGTATTCAACAGAGCCACACCAGAAACTGTTTACCACACAATTAGAAACAGTACCATATTTAATATATCTATTGCCGATTTCTGCCACTGGGAAGTAATGTTAATTAGTTTGCAATTATATTTTATCACGTTGGAAAAAGGTTTTATGTCCTGGATGCTTGGTCCTTACATATTTCAAATTGTACCCATTTTTTAAATCATGCATGCTATGAAATAAAAATATTGATTTTTGCAATAATAATGTTTACTGATTATTGCATTTGCTAAGACCCTTAGAAACTATATATATATATATATATATATATATATATATATATATTAGGGTTGTCATCTCGGTGAGAGTATGAATATCGTAATCAGAATCTCATCAGACCACCATCACAAAAAAAAACAACATTGTTTGTTTTCTGTGACGGTGATCCGACGTTATAACTAGACTATTCCTTCCATACCATCACTTTGCTTTGTCCGGATCATTTACAATAAAGTCGACAATTTTCGTCCACAGTTTTCTGTCTGCTGCAAGAGTTCTTAATTTTTCAATGTCGCTGTAATTTTTCAATTCTTTAACAGGCATAATGGAAGAATCGCGTTCGTTAGCAAGAATAATATCTTTGTTTAGAGTTGTTACTAGTGTTTCCCTCGGTCTATCACTAAACTTTTTATTGTTGTCATAATTCTGAAAATAATATTCCATACTTTGTTGGGCAGGAGTAGTAGCTGCNACGTTATAACTAGACTATTCCTTCCATACCATCACTTTGCTTTGTCCGGATCATTTACAATAAAGTCGACAATTTTCGTCCACAGTTTTCTGTCTGCTGCAAGAGTTCTTAATTTTTCAATGTCGCTGTAATTTTTCAATTCTTTAACAGGCATAATGGAAGAATCGCGTTCGTTAGCAAGAATAATATCTTTGTTTAGAGTTGTTACTAGTGTTTCCCTCGGTCTATCACTAAACTTTTTATTGTTGTCATAATTCTGAAAATAATATTCCATACTTTGTTGGGCAGGAGTAGTAGCTGCTAATCTCATGACATGTTCGAAAGTTTCCATCTGACTTTAGTAATATCGTAGCTAATTTGACTTGTGTTTGTTAGTTGGTATAATCTAGCATTTGTAATTTTATTTCGCCATGTAGGAACTGCCTAGGAACTGTCTAGCAATATTCACACTCGAACATTAGATCCGCCGTACAAAAATGCAGAGTCAATAGTTGCACAAGCAGTACTATTAAGATCTACAACTTAAATAGCTTCATTTAGAAAACTCTTTTTTCTACAACACCCAGTTTTACTATCGATGATGTCAGGCAGAAAAAAAAGCCTCCAAAAGATTGTACTTTGTACCTCCTGACAGAAACACTTGAAAGAAGAATTCAATATCAATTGCTCTTTTATTCATCGACTTATTTGTGATTGAAAGGTTTCTTTATTGATAGATGTTATAAAAAATCGGTAATCATTATTATCAACATTATTGTCGTATTTGGAACATGTACTGATATTTGTTTTAACCATTTGATATAAGCCATATCTTTCAGTTCTTTTCAGGTAAATGACCAACGTTCTCTGCTCTAAAGAGCACAAAACAAAACAAAACACAAAACAAAACAACACAAAATGGGTTGTAGAGATCTGATGATTGCAAGATCACGAACAATATTCTACTTGGAGCTGCACTAAATGAGAAAGTCAACTAATAAGTTTAACAGTGATGTGTTACCCAACATTGTCAGCGGAAGGTATATAAAATTGATTATCAAAAGAATGATTAGACTATGTCTTAATTGGCTTTTTGAGTTTTGTTTTACAATTTTCAATTGCAGAATCATAAATGAATAGCATTATCTGTCTTCTGTCTTGCTGTTTCTTTCTGTCTCTGTCTGTCTGTGTTTCTCTCTCTCTCTCTCTCTCTCTCTCTCTCTCTCCCTGTCTCTCCCTCTCTCTTTCAACTATGCTCAAAAGTCTTTGTAACTCCTAAGCAGATTCAGCAAACAATATCATAATAACAATGTACCCAATGTTTAAAATACTATAGAAATTATGCCCAGATGTTTCATTAACCTCTATTAACATGCTCGTGAAAACGAGGTAAAATTGCAAAGAACAGTTGTGTACAAATGGTCTGGTAAATAAAGCCAGAGTCATTTAATTATCAGAATTCTTTTAGGTTCTAATTGTCCCAATGTCAATTCTGTATAATAGTAGACAAATTTGGTAACATTTTAAATCCATATCTTATAAATCTTTCAGATTCTTTTATCTTCTCACTATATTCATAATTAGAGGAGCCATGGTTTAATGGTTAGTGCTACTGCACAGTAACCAAGAGTTCTGGGTTCGATTCTCCGAGCTGTCGAAGAGAATTTGGAACTTTGCAAAGAAAAAAAGCCATTGGTTGGCGTCAGGAAGGGCATCCGGCCAAGAAATTCGTCACTGCCAAATCAAAGTCCCTCTGAAGGGCACCGTCTGAGCCCCAATTGCTGGGAGAAAATGACGTTAAAACTAAAAAAACATTTTAAAAAACCAAAAAAAACTATATTTATAATTAATTTGTTTACATGCTAGCACACCCATTGCAACTTAGTTGGTTTCCAAATAAATTAGGCTTACTGCGATTGTCAAGTAGCAGAAACATGAGCCACTTTATCATATGCTGATTTTATAGACTTGTTTAAGATCCTTGTTGCTTAAAGAGTGAAACAAAAATGAATCTGCTGGATTCGTTCGGAAATTTGCTACCATCACAAAGTTGTGTGATTATTTTCTATTCAATAATCTGCTAAGCAAAGAACAATACATTATTTTAATCGTGTTTTCTCTATCTATAAAATGCTTTCAAAAAGTGTCTTACAATATGACTTATCTGAAGAAAAGGCAATATAATTATTAAAATCTGTTTTGATTACTGCAGAATGTTGGGAAATAATTTGTTTTTTAGGCTCTATAGTTTCTAAAAACTTAACTGTCAGCCTTCTTTTGTTTTTATGTATATTTAAAAATGACATCTCTGTTATGTAAAATATTACCTTGTTTCTCTTTGCAAGAATCTTGATAGCTTCTCCATTAACAAATGATTTCATGTTGATATTTCCTTTCTGATTGTGACAAAATGTTTGGAACTAAAAAATCAAAGTTAATTGCTAGTTATTACAAAGATATTATGATTTGTTTTGCCTACTTTTGCTAATAAGCTGAAGTAGATAGATCATTTTTCACTTGAAACATATTTGTCTATTCTAACATCTAATATGATATGAATATCAATAATATTCAATTTTTTCAATAAATTAAATATTCCATTTCAATTTTAGTTAAATGCTATATGCTATGTTCATTTATACAGTAGTTTTTTAATTGCATTGGTTAATCTCATTAAAAATATTACATTTCATAATACCAATATTGGTTTTTAATGAATATTAAATCTAGTAACATTATGAGGTATTGACGTTTAAAACCTTATGGTGAAGAATCATGGGCATTCTATGCCTTACTGGCTGATATGTTATAAAGTGTAATTAACATTTAACAATTAAAATAAAAGTTGTAGTATAATTAAAAAAGAAACGTGAGTTTATTGGGGAAAATACAAAAAGAAAATATTTAAAGAAAAGTTGAATTTTCCATAATTAAAACAAGGGAATTAATATTTATTGAGATTTGAAAAAACAAACACAAATTAGGCAAAAATTAAAAATAGAGAAATTGAGAGAGAAAGATTTCAATTTACTGCAAAAGAGAAATCACTCAGAAAAGGAGCCGTGGCTTAATAGTTAGTGCAACTGCACAGTAACCAAGAGTTCCTGGCTCGATTCCCTGAGATGTTGAGGAGAATTTGTCGAGGAGAATTTGTCAAGGAGAATTTGGAACTCTGCAAAAAAAAAGCCATTGGTTGGTGTCAGGAAGGGCATCCGGTCAAGAAATTCCTCACTGCTAAATCAAAGTTCCTCTCTAGGGCACCGTCTGAGCCCCAATTGCTGGGGGAAAATGACGCAAAACAGATGCCTCTCTGCACAATGTGCAGAGTAAGTGAATGCTCGAAAACAGTGATCAGAAAGTAAATGAAGAGACTAGATTAAATGACCAGATAACATAAGGGCAGAAAGAATAATCTAACAACAAATTTTCAACACAATCTGTAAAAACTTTTAATTAGAAAACGATAGAAACTATTAAAAGCCATATATCTAATCAGGATTGGGAAGTAATTCAGAAAAATTCTAAATGATTTTAAGATCCAGTTTTCCAAAGTGATTGAAGAAAGGAATCCACATTAATTCTGAATAATTTAGAAAATGAAGGTTGTAAATTTGTTGATATTGCAAATTTTTCCAATCTCAGAAATATAAAGACAAAGAAGAAAAAATGACGACTTCAGATAAGAAAAACCTCAGTTATTATGGTTAAAAAATTCTAAAGATATTTTACGTCTGGCTTATCTCACCGCCTCTTAAGATGAAATTTACAGAGTTCTCAATAGAATAACAAAGAGAATTGTAAAACTTTTCTTTTTTTTAGTATATATTTACAACAAATTTCTATACAGGATGACCAATACAAACTTGTTATTTAAAGATAAAAACAGATTCTGTTTTTCCATTCGCTCCTGTTTGTATCAAAGAACAGCGAACATAACAAAGAAAGTTATTTATGATATACCTTTATATCATGCTATATCTTTGGTTTCTTGAGGTGAAAAAAGTAATTTAATAAAAATTAAATACATAAAATTATAAATGTTGTTAAGCCGAAGTCTAAATGAAGATTTATTATTAACTTATTTAATTAATTTAATTAATTATTTAGCAAATTGAAAACAGTTTATTAAATGTTGGGCTCTGACACTGAAAGGAAGCTCGTTCAAATATTTTGCTCTGAAATAAATGAAACATTTTCCTGATAATGTAAGGTTTTTTAAACAAGCGTGTAAATTTTGTTGTCATTTCTTGTGTTTTTATCCAACTGACTCAAATGTTTTTCTATCCAACTGACTCAAATGTTTTTTCTATCCAACTGACTCAAATGTTTTTCTAAGTGTTTACACATGCTTTCATTTAGATCCTTATTTACCTGTAAACAAAATCCTCTCTTTATCAGATGGTCAAAAGAAGGAAAAACAGCAATTAGAGAATGGCTTCTGAAGATAACTTTATGAGCATGTCATTCAAAAGATTTTAATTTTTTTATTATACTTACTTGTTCCTATAAAAAAATTTAGGTGTAAGATAAGTGTGAGTGTGGTANATGTTTTTCTATCCAACTGACTCAAATGTTTTTCTATCCAACTGACTCAAATGTTTTTCTATCCAACTGACTCAAATGTTTTTCTATCCAACTGACTCAAATGTTTTTCTATCCAACTGACTCAAATGTTTTTCTATCCAACTGACTCAAATGTTTTTCTAAGTGTTTACACATGCTTTCATTTAGATCCTTATTTACCTGTAAACAAAATCCTCTCTTTATCAGATGGTCAAAAGAAGGAAAAACAGCAATTAGAGAATGGCTTCTGAAGATAACTTTATGAGCATGTCATTCAAAAGATTTTAATTTTTTATTATACTTACTTGTTCCTATAAAAAAATTTAGGTGTAAGATAAGTGTGAGTGTGGTATTAAAATAAGCAGTGTTCAGAATATTATGCGACTGTAATGCAAAGGGGTTTTGCCATTGAACAAATTCGAAAAATAAGAGCAAGAAAAATAACAAAAACAAGACAAAAACAAAAACAAGAGTAGAAGCAAATAAGGATTTACAAAAGAACTCTGGCTGATACATGATTTAATGAAGCGCCATTGTCAGAAATGAGTTTTTGTGGTAATTTTCTTCATAAAATATATTTTTAAAATCTTGCTTCCCTGGTTAATGAAATGATTTTCAAAAAAATAATGATACATCCTATCTCCTATGTAGGTGACATAAGACTTATACGTACATGTTTTGGAGAAAAAGGATATCAATAATAAATAAAAAGTTGAAAGAATGCAACAAAAAAGTCAAATAAGAAAAAAACACTACTAATACATAATGACTGAAAAGTACAAAATCTCTGCAATATGGTTGCAGAACTTTGCCAACCATCATCTTTTGTCACTCCCTCGGAAAGAAAATCAAACAAATTATTTAATTTTATAACAAAATTTTAAGTGGGCAACATACATTGAAACATTTCATATAATTAATGATATTTAAGATAAAGGTCATAAAAAGTTCTCGTTTAGAAACATGTTTGTTGTATTTTTGATTAATAAATTTATCAAATATCCATACCTCTTTTTTATCAACCAAATTGTGATCCTTGTCATCACTTGAATGACGTTCCAACCCACGTTGCTTAAATTGGAATGCTAAGAATTGTGTTTTTGTGATTCCCTCTACAATAGAACAGTAATTTCTAAACATGAGGATTCAAAAATAATACAAGTATTACCTAACTCTTACAAGCAATTTTTATTTTACAAAATACCTAATCAGGAAAATCAATTTTTTATGAATCTTCTTCCTCTTTCTACACTTTTAATCCCATTGTAACACAGGCGTCCACCAGAATCATGGTTACTCCTATCTTTCTATTCATTGCATTTTCGTTTTGAATATCTTTCTTGTTCGTAATAAACCAATATTGAGTCCTTGGATCGTATTTATTTGTCTCCCAATACTTTTACTTCCTCTAATTTGCATTATCATGGCCTTCTTCACCATTCACCAATTCGCATAACATTTTTCTCTTTTTGTGTACCTAAATTGTTTTAAGCATGTCTCTCTTCTTTCCCCGTAATATGTTACGTATTCCATACATTATTCAGAGTAATTTTGATTTAAATTTATATATAGACCTCTCTCTGTGTGTCTGTCTGTCTCTTTCTCTTTCTCTCTTTCTCTCTTTCTCTCTTTCTCTCTCTCTCTCTCAATCTCTCTCTCTTTCTCTCTCTCTTTCTCTCTCTCTCTCTTTCTCTTTTTCTCTCTCTCTCTTTCTTTCATTCTCTCTACTTTAATTAAGATGTTGAGAATCTGGGGGATACATAAGGACTATTTTAAGGAGAGTCGTTTTGGCATTAGAACTATTATCTATTTTTTCTACTTTTGTACTTTGAAATCACCATTGATTTTACTCCCTCATATAAACACAACTAATTTTGTTATTTTTTTTTCGAATATCCTTCTTTCTCCAGCCCAGTAAATCAATTAATAATGATATCATATTACTTTCTTGAGGCCGAATTATTACACTTTCCATTATCTTTGTAGGTATTTTTTCTGTATAAAACTATTTTTAAATATTGCATCTTTAGTCATCCTGGCTTTAAACAATCTAAATTTGTAATTTTTTACACTCTGACCAAGAATATCACTATTAACATCTTTTATATTTTCTTTTCAAGCATTTTCGCTGGGCTAAAGAGTCGAATAAGAACAAACAAATCAAAAAACAAAACGCATCTTTTTCATAAAGGGCTCAGTGGCTAAAACAAAACACAAGCATTTTAGTTCGTAAGATTCGATTCCCTTTTTCTGGTTCTGACGAGTGGCAATGAAAAATCTTTTTATCACAGCATCACAATGATTTTAATAGCTATTTTACATTTCTTACCTTCTGTATTTTTTATACCATCCACTTCCTTGTTTAACTTATCAAAGTCTTCTTGATACAAAAGATTAGACAAATCACTCTAAATTGAAAAACAAGAATTTTGTTACAGAAAGAAAAACAATTATACTGTTTTTCTATATAAGGATGTGAATTTTAAATAATAAAAATAAGTGATTTTTAAATAATTGATTTTTGAAGTAAAAGCAAATGTTGTTTATGGCTCCCAAGCATATTTACACCAAAAGCTATATGGAAGAACAGAGAAGTTCAAAATCGAGACCAAAGTGATGCTATTGAGAAATGAGACCAAAAAGATGCTGTTGAGAAATGTGACCAAAGTGATGCTGTTAAGAAATGTGACCAAAGTGATGCTGTTGAGAAATGTGACCAAAGTGATGCTGTTGAGAAATGTGACCAAAGTGATGCTGTTGAGAAATGAGACCAAAAAGATGCTGTTGAGAAATG
>RDPX01000355.1:150826-168033 GCA_003991215.1 Morbakka virulenta | reverse complement strand
ATTTCCTGAAGAGTGAATAAAATCACGAAACAGGCTTGTCGAAATGGACTGTGTAGTTTTTTGATTCTTTCCAACTTATCATATCTTATATTACGCTCTGCATTTATGTATTGAGCACTTTAATACGGATAACCGAGTCGAAAGCTTTATATATATATATATATATATATATATATATATATATATATATATATATATATATATACTTGCTTGCACGAACTCCAATCAAGATTTGTACTTGTTAGAAGAGTTTAGCCTCAATGTTGATCCATCTGGCACCTATTTTCTTACAAAGAGACCTTTGAACGACAAAATGGATGTCAATGTATAACTCAGCAAATCTCTTGGTCTAAACGTTACAGACAAGCTCTTCTCTCCTCTCTTCATGTATTGGACCCCTAAGATACATTGCACCCCATCTAAAGCACGTTTTATCGTTGCTCTTACTACATACTTTCCAAAATCATTTAGTCAAACAATTTCCTTTATTTTGAAGAAAATCTTCAATCAAGTTGAAAATTTCCATAAAAAAGGTATTTTTACCAAAACTAAATCCCTTTCTGGGTCATCGAAAATTAGAAATCTGTTTTAGAGAGACTTCCTCAGTTACACATGAATAGAAATGCAAAATCGATCAAAAATTTCGATTTTAGTACATTCTACACGAGACTTCCTCATTCCTATCTTATTGATGTTTTGAATGAAATTATTGATTTTGTTTCTAACGGAGGTAGAAAAAATCCTGATGGTTCAAGAAAATTCATTACTTTGAAAGGAAAATCTTGTTATTTTACTGAAAAAAAGCACGAGACTGCGAGATTTACAAAAGAACAAATTAAACTTATGCATAAACATCTCATTTCAGAGTCTTTTTACACGATTGGCAACCTTGTGTTTCAGCAGCGTATCGGTATTTCTTTGAAGATAGACCCTGCTCCTTTCTGGGCAAACCTGTACCTGTACCATTATGAATCCTCTTTTATCACTAGACTTCCTCGTACTGAACGGTACCGCGGCTTCAACTTCAAGCATTTGTTTTGGTTCATTGATGATGTATTCTGCATTAATGAAAACAAAGAATTTGAAAATAGCTTTGATGAAATCCATCCAGAGGAACTACATCTAAAATGTGAACAAAAAAGTAGCCATGCTACCTTCCTGGAGTTAGATATTAATATCGTAGACGGAATCTTCGTCTACAAGCTTTTTGACAAAAGACATCAATTTCCTTTTTTCATCGTCAGAATGCCTGCCCTTTCTGGAAATATTCCAGAGCATATATGACCTTTCCAGAGCAACTCTACAGTACAACGATTTTCTTTTCAACGGTCAAAAACTGACTTTGAGAATGGCTAAACAAGTTACTTGGCCTAAAAAGGTGATGCAAAAATTTGGTAAGATGCTTATTATTGGTGGTGATACATTTTCGTCGTTCAACAAAGACATCAATAACCTACAATATGACTTGACATAACATCCATCATCGTTCTAAATCTCTTCTATTTTTAATTTTTTTATATTTCTTTCTCTACCCTCTACCTTTATCTCTTTTCACGCTATTGCAGTTACCTTTGCTCATGTCACTATCATACTTCATTTCCTGTTCTCCGAAGTCATCATGGTGATGGCATCTGACCAGTGCTGCTGGGCAGCCTTGTCGAGTAAATTATTTCGATGCCAGAAATAGTTAAAATGGTCAATGACTGATGATCCGTGATTTCTGTAATTATTCTTCTTCTTTGTCATTCTTCTTGCCATATATATCTTTCCATAACAATCATTCTTACTTTCATTTGTCATTTATCTGAGAACTATTTGTGTGCCTGTATCTGTGTTTGTGTTACTCGTTGTGATGTCTTTCGTGTTATTCTGCTGCTTGTTCATGTTTGTGTTGGTTCCTCGTGATAATTAATTTAGCCAATACCAACTTTTGCTCTGAGTGTTAAACTCTAGTACTACATATATGCATATATGTGCACAGATGTATGCTGGTCATGAGGCCTTAGAAAATAAATGATCCTTCCCGATAATCCCTAGTTTCAGGTCAACCTTGGGAAAGGTTTGGCTCCTGCTCAGCCCCCTACCAGGGTCACAGTTATTTTGAGTTTGCGGGCACTATTTTATCCTCAAGGAATGGACAACCCTGTCCTGCATAGTTCACTTAGTCACCCTATGGCAAGGCATACCACCCGTTGGCCACCCCTCTCTGAGTTACGAAGCCTTCTTCCTGCTGGAACATCTTGCCTGAGTGGGGACGTTGGGTCCATGGGTGTATGAGCCTCCTATATAAGATTACCGGCCATGGATGGCCCCTCCCTTACACCCAGCTATTTGTTAAGTAGTTCCACTGCCCTGTAGATTACCTGCTGCCTTGCAAGATGGTATTGAGTTACCAAAGGACAAGCACACCGCCTACATCTGCGGTTCGCGTCAGGAAGGGCATGCAGCCAGGAAAATCACCTGCCAATTCAAAAATGCGAATGACAGAACAAGTAAATTCCATTCCGGATAGTTCTCGGCTTAACAACGACTGCCTTTAACTTGGGATACCCGCAAGGTAATGGGCACTATGCGGCTGGCTACTGAAGCAGAAGGAAGAGAGGAGGGAAAAAAGTTGCAGAAAAAAGGAAAAAGCGACGGGAGCCAAGCCAAGAACAGGAGTCCATGTTGGTACTCTTATTATTGATACAATGACGGGGAGAGGAATCGAAGTTGTGGATTTGATGGAAAGGAGAAAACTAAATGTCCTATCTTCTAGAAAACAAAGTAGAAATGTTCAAAGGCAAGGAAATGTGGGAATGGGTACAAGTTCTATTACAGTGGACAAAAAACAACAGGAATGGAGTAGGCATTTTCCTCCACCTACCCTTTACAGCAGATGTAATTTTAGTAGAGAGATGTTCAGTCTGAATTATGGGGATAACGTTTGAGGTTAGTGGGTTCATCATACATGTCATCAACACCTACGCTCTAGACCAAATGTGACGATGAGAAAAGGGAAAAGTTCTGGGTAGACCTGGACGACTATGCGAGCAAGACCTTCGGATATGAACATCTATACATAGAGGCAGATTTTAATAGACATGTCTGACAGGGATACTTGGGAAATGAATGAAATTTGAAAAAGCACGGACCAGAAGCAAACAATAAACAAGGCGAGAGAATAGAGCGCTTCGCAAAAACCTCGATCTGGCTACATTGCACACTTTCTTTGCAAAGTCATTAGAACAGAAGGTCAGGTATAGAAGTGGACAACATAGTAGCCTGCTTGACTACATTCTCTGCTGAAGAAGACTGCTGAAAGAAGTCACAGATACCAAAGTACTTGCTAGTGAATGTGCCACACCCCAACAACGGCCGGTAATATGCAAGATGAAGCTGCGAACGCTATAATAGCAGGGCAAAGAAAGAGGAACCAAGAATCAAATGTCCACCATTAGATTCGTAAAGAACTACAAGTTGGGGAAAAGGTTCAAAAGTGAGGTCAAAGTGATACTTGGTGAAGAATTGTTTGTAAACAGAGATATTACAACAGACGGAATTCGCATAGTGGCTAGCGAAGTTCTCGGCTTGACTACTGGCATGGTAAAAAGGAGAAGGAAACTTGGTGGTGGAGTGAAGAGGTGCAGGAAAGTAAAACAAAAGGAGGCACGATTCTGAGACATGGTTTACCTTTGGAGAAGAACATACTCAAGACGCAAATAAGGAGGCAAAGAGGGGAGTCAGGTGAGTGGTGGCAAATTGATCAGTACAACGATATGGAGACATGTGACGGAATCAAATTTGTTTACAGATAAACCAAACAAAGGAACAAGGATGCACAAGACACACAGCACATGAAGATAAAGAAAGACAAAAACGGCATTATATTGAATTTGGAAAAGGAAATCTTGGATAGGTCAAAGGGGTACTTTGAAGATCTAATGAATGTGGAGAAGTGCTCCTTCGACCAGGGAAGACCAAAAATATAATCGACTTACCGTGCAAGGAAGATTGTTATGAATGATAGTAAGCATTCCTTAAGCCATTCTCCTTCGTGATGAGATAATAAAAAATGAGACAATGAAAACCCTAATAGGGACCCTATGGTCCCTATTAGGACCCTATGGTCCCTATTAGGACCCTATGGAAAAGCCGTCCTTTTGTCGGTAGTAATAACCATGGAAGAGAAACACTATGCCTTTTGTCGACAATGTCAACAATCTCCTAAAGTCAGATCTGAAAACACTTTTCAGTACGTTATTCTTATCAAATACTTTTTTTTTAACAATTTCTGTTGTCTAGTCAAGGGGAATAGTCATAAAGACGGACTCTATGTCCAAACTTGCATTGATCAAGCGATGGTCTTTTCAATTCAACATTGGCATAAAGAAAAATGTATCTTTCACTGTATATTAATTCGTCGTGAAAGGCTAGATGAAGCTTGAAACAATTTTATGATCTTATACGTAGAAGTGCCTATTTGAGAAATGATAGGACGATATTTAGGTAAATTGTTGACGGGTGGTTTGTGAATTTTCAAGATACATAGAGACGGACTGAGTTTGTCTTCTTCTGTAAAAATATCTCACATTGAACAGCAGTGATCGATTGTTTTATGGCGAATTCATAAAGAAGGGAGTTACAACTTTGGTTTTACTCATCATGACATTGCATTTCTTTTCGTGTTTCAAACTTAACAATGACATCCAAGATCTCCTGAAACTATTGCAAGTAGTTTTCACGGTTGACAATGACTATAAAATTCCCCTATATCTGACCTATGGCTTACAAGATCTTTATTCGATGAAAATTGCTTGCGAGCATTGGTTTAGGTTTTGAAAGATTGACTTCTTTCGTGAAGTCTTCAACATTAAATAAACTGTAAGCAATCTTTATCTAGCACAATCCCTCATTTTCTATTTTCAAATTGTGTTATTATTTGACATTTATGTTTCATATTCTCCTTCCAAGAGACTACAAAAGACAGATCTTACAATTGCAACACAACCCTTAATACTTATTAAACCTGTACCGTTGTCCTCTCTTTTGAAATAGAGTCTATCAATATCAGCCACTAGATTTCAGTGGTCTGTAGATGGTTAATGGCTTCCTCGTTTTTCTGTCGACAACTTTCAGGTCATCTACTACGAGAATTGAAGTAAAGACATGCTATGTACATGACCAGTGTTTATTTGTTTTTGCTAGGCCTATTTCTATTTTATATCTGCATACTTAGAATTGTTGGTTTCGTTACGAAGCTGACGTATAATTAGACAGTGGTTTTTTTAAGTATCCTATGTTTATCTTTCTATCTGGTCATTAAAATGTTTTTGAGGGTCGACTTTTTGTAGCTTAAACAGCCAAATTGGGCAATAAGCATATTACACAAAAAAACTGGAGAGCATCAGGCAACATGCTGGTAATTAACAAACGTTACGATAACTTAAAGGTGAAGGTACAGTCTGCAACTCAGAAGAAATACAAAATGGTGATAAATTCCAGTCTGTAATATGAAATGGTGTACCGGAAGAATTGAATGAAA
Organism: Morbakka virulenta; assembly: GCA_003991215.1. Lineage (NCBI taxonomy): Eukaryota > Metazoa > Cnidaria > Cubozoa > Carybdeida > Carukiidae > Morbakka > Morbakka virulenta. The sequence continues at coordinate 162,509 of RDPX01000355.1, read as the reverse complement.
ACTAAATATTTTCTTAGATATCTTCTGGTTTGGAACGAGAGGATTTCACAATAGTTAAGGCTACTGTGATAAATAGTCTGTAAAAAGCATAATACTTTTCAAGATGTAAACCACTCTGACTCTTGACTAATATAATGAAGATACCCAAGTATTAGAAAAAGAATTGATGACAATTTTACTAGAATACTATAATATCATTTGAACGTATTAGAATTGAAATGACTAGCTACCACCTCTGGATTTGGATAGGTTTTTGGGTTAAAATGCAGTCATTAAGGCAAAAATAATTAAACTTTTTTGTGGAAAAGGATGTGAGGATGAAAAAACTTTCACCAGCGAAAATTGAAGGTAATTAAAAGTCTTAATGAGAAATATGACACGAATTTTACTACTTTTTATTTTAACTGATTTAAGTAAGGCATTGCTGCAAATAAGTGATAGAGAATTTATCACAGTAACAGGAGTAATTTGAATACTCAAGCCTGGAATTCGTTGAAGTCTTAAAAAATGATTATTTTCAAACTGCTTTCCTCAAATTGTTCCTTACTGAATTCAAATCGGTCAATTTAACAGTGAGACAGATGTTAGTAACTATTTTTGACTATCTTTAAAAAAATTATGGTAAAATTTTAAAAGAAAAATATAGTACTTATTTCTGAATAAAGAACACTTAAAATAATTGGAAACTAAACTAAAGCCATTCAAATCATCCTCTGATCCTGCTACAAATATCACATTTGGGTCTCACCTGATACGGAAGTAACTGTCCAAGAGACCACCCTCTCACATAACGACAAGAATAAAAAAACTAAAAAATCCTAACCCCGTGTCAGGTAAAGACTATTAAAAAGATATATTTCTTAGATTCCTGTTATTTATGGTGTGAATCAATTTGAAGGGATAGTTTTTTTGTCATTGTTGAAATGCGGTGACATGGCAATAAAGATACTTTCATTAAATGTCTTTGGTGGAAGTTTTTTAAACAAAGGTTCTTTTTAGTTTATAATTATATTACTATTAACAAATGAAATAATAATAAAATAATATAATAATTATTATTAAATAATATGATAATATTATAATAATTAATATATTATTGGTATTATTAGTATTTTTTTATTTCATTTTGGGGACTTTTTGCAATAGTATACCGCGTACCAAGCACAGACCTGAGTTATTTTGAAAGCTATGAGTACAGTATATCATATGAGCAAAGTATCTTGCCTTTCTTAACCAAATTTGCTGTTCTATTCAGTAAAATCTCTTAAATTTCTAGAAGGGAATAGGTACCAGGCAGCTTTTCAATAAGTTTTTCAATACTTTTACTTTTAACAAATAAAGCGCCTACTAAAATTGGCACTACTGTAGTTTGTATGTTCCACATCTTTTACACTTCTATTTGTGAATTGATATATTTTGGAGATTCCTCGAATTCCTCAGCCATTACATTTTTTTCGCTCGGTACAGTCAAATCTATTAATAACCATCTTTACTTTTTATGGTATCTAATTATGATATCAGGTCAATTAGCTTAGATTGTCCAGTCATGTATTCGTTTTGCAAACACCTTTTTAAGAACAGTTCTTAACTCTTTCACTCTACCACCAAGTGCAAGTCATCAACGACATCATTAAAGCTCAGTTGTGCCTAGATAAGTATTTATGATTAGCCACCTTCTTACATCCAGCTACTAGGTGTTTCACTGTTTCACTTTGTTGCAAACATACTCTACATCTTTCTTCTTCCACTAGACCTCTAATTTGCTTCTATGATCTAGTCTCAATCATCTAACATTGTCATCAAAGCTCCTATTTTTCTCGGTTTGAAGTTCTGGGATAACTCCAAATGACATTCCTGTTCTTGGTCTTTATAAACTCTGCTTTTTTTTATTGCTTCAAAGCTCTCGACTCTTGAAGTTTTGACATGGATTGTTACTCCAATATCCTCCAGTGTCTTTATTGCGTCAGTCACAATTGCATTCTCCTCCTTCAACACTTTTCTCCTCCATGCAACCTTAGCCCAGTTATTTGTCGAGCAAACCATATAACAAGCAACTCTCAGTCTCCGTTCTTAGTAAATGTTCCTCATGGACTTTATCCCACTTTCACCTTCCTCTCTTTCTCATGTACAACCCCTCGTCACTTCCGTGCTTGCATAATATATGATCTTCTTTCATTTCTCTCTTCATTATTTGACTTCCTGCGACTCCCCAATATTAAACTTGCACAAATTAATGACGTACAATGCCACTAGAATTACTTTTGTATTAATTGCATTCACCAGATTGACGGCATTTAATATGATGTTGATTAGTATGCGTACTTTTTTATTGACGTCGCCTTAAATTTGCTTCTTATCCTATCGGTCTGCTCTATTTCAAGGAAATTGTATATCTCATTCTGGTCTGTATCCATTGAATTTATTTCCTTTTCCAGCACCTGCTATCTTTCATCTCTCACCATTTTGCCTCCTTCGAATACAATTTTAGCACACTTTGCTACTCCGTAGCATGCTCCAATGCTTAACTGTCAACATCCAGTCATGGTGTACTTTATCATAGGCTGTTTTGTAGACGTAAAATGCAGCTACAAGATTCCTATAGTATTGCTTCATTTTCTTCGTGAAACATATATCAATGATTAGCTGATCCATCCTTTCAAGGATACCTTCCAGAGCTCCTAATAGCCCTTTATCCAAGATTTTGTTTTCCATGGTGTGTTCTCTCATACACTTTACTACCACTCCTATCATTATTTTTTATGAAATATTTAAACCCCTTATTGATCCGTAATTCTCTTGATCTTCTAGATTCTTAGTTTTAGGGAGTAATACTGTTATTCCCGTTGGCCATCAAGTCGGTTTCATAAAATTATGTTCTTTGAGAGCTGTTAATGCTCTGGGGAGTACTCTTTGAGCAGACTCAAACTTTTTCCAGTGATAATTCCGTATACCGTCGATTCATGGGTCTGTCCATCCTTTTTTCACAACTTTGCTTTTCACTTTTAATTTAGCTTTGTTTCTATCTTCTCCATCCACGGCATGAAAAGTGTTCTTTCTTTACTTTCCCATATACCTTTCTAAAAGTCAACGAACCTATCCGTATCTGTCATCTCTCCCTCACGTGTGCCATCTTCTTCAGATGTTCTAAAAAATCCTTTTAAGTCACCCAGAAACCTCATCTCCTCTTCTCAATATATTTTGCCAGCTTTACTTTTTTGTATCTTATGTAGTGTAGCCAGAGATCTGTCATACTTCTAAGGTTGGTATTTGTCATATCTTTTTGACTTTTGTTCCTTAATTCTTTTACGATGGCTCTCTCTGTAGCAGTTGCCTTTTGCCGCTTCCTTCCTCTAAACAACTCATTGCTTGTCTCTTGGCAATATACTTAGTTCTTTTATCTCATTCTTAAGCATACTTTTCTAATGTTTTCCTCCTACGTTCTTTTTATTTTTACCAGATTTAACTTTGTCATCAAGTACTCCCAACTTGGATGAAGTAGCTTTTCGTATTGGAAACACTTTTTCACTTATTTCTGGTATAGTATTCACATCACAGAAATACAATTCGTGTATCTTATTTCCATTTTCTCAGATTTAATTTTCAAGCTTAATTTTCAATTGTTTCATACTGGGTTTCATCTGTAGCATTAAAGAATGCGTCAGATTCTCCAACTCTGTTATGAACAATGATTGTAATTCTCGATCCTCTTTTATCAAATCGTCTACGAACGTTTTCAATATCTTGAGGTGTCCCATTCAGTACGATGACTTGTTCTATAAACTTCTGACAAACTCTATCAGTTATTAACATTTTCATCTTGCATCTGCATCTTCAGTTGCTCTTCTCTCTCTTGCACTAAGATAAAATTCATTATATCGGGTTCTTTCTTGGATCTATCAGCATCTCTCAGCTTCGGCCAATTGGCCAGGCTAGATTTATGATACACCTGGTCACATCTTCCCTCCATTCTCTCTACAAACCCCTACCTTTTAATCTCTCTTCTTCGTCCATACTAACCAAAGTCATTTTCATTTCTGTTGTCCATTCAAATGTTTCCTGCTATCGCTAGCTTCATTTACATTTACTTTATAATCACAACAATTTCTTTCACTGCCAGGTTTCCTTCTTGAATCTTTTGACATTATTAGCAAAATCATGTAACATAGGTTGAAACTGATTATAATCTCAGTCTCCCATAAATTTTTTTTGTTTAATACATCGGTTTGGTTTTGTTCCCCAAGGGTTACCCGGCTCTCTGAATACGAAATTTCTTTTAATAGTGTCTCCACTTCTGCAAGGTTCTGTGAATGACAGCCTCATACCGCAGTAGCCATCCACCCATATTGGCACGGTACCTTTGGGTTGTGGGTATACGTTTTTGTGCAACTTCCCCTAGATTAATGCCAGCAAAATCTTAAGAATTCTATCAATCCATACCATTGCTCGTTTATTTTCCACTAGATGGACTGCCTTCCCAGACAAAGGAGCTTCGTCTGCCCCTGTTTTGAAATCAGAAATTTTCTTTCTCCTACGAAAAAAGAGTTTATTCTACCCTGAAAACTGGGCTTTTTAAAGACCCCAGATATTCACCATTGACCCCTTTTCCTGTTAGTTTAAAACAGTTTTGCCACCTGAAGGCTACTATTTTTATAATACAGAGGAAGTCTGAAGAAAATCTTATTTGTATTGTTTTTAATAGGTATTTTTCTTTTTACGTTATAACATATAGCTTATATTATTTGATGATTAAATAAATGGTACGTTAAAAAAAGGATTTTTGTTAGTACTGTTAATTTAAATTGGTAAATCAAAAACCAATATGCTGGAGGCTAATCTTAACTTTGGAGCATTTTCAGTGTTCAAGTAATGGGAAGGGTCCTTCTGATTATGTAAGCACTTTGAAGAGGACAATTTTTTTGGATTCCTCCAGTTGTTGGATTTTCAGATATTTGATGGATTCATTTGTGCAGTCCCATTTTGACCAGTGCCTTGCTCCAACTACAACAGCTTTCGTTGTTTTCTTTCGGCTCCACATTCAAGTGACCTCATTTTCAAGATCTTTGTACTCAAACATCTTTCTATTTATATTTCTGCTGCTGGACGTTTGTAGTGCTAGAAAATGTTCCAGTGGATGCTTCCTACTTCCCTGCTAATTCTGTAAAGATATTCTGTTTTTGAAGTGAAGGGCGGCTTGAGACTATGTGATCAATAGTCTCTTCGTACTGATTGGATATTCTGCATATGGGGCCTGTTCCATCCTTGTTAGTATGTCGATGGTAAGAACATGTGTTATTATTGTTATTAGTATCAGTGTTACTCCTGTGTCTTCTTTAATTCTCTCTTTCGTTCAGTGTTAGTGCCGGATCCAGTCCAGGTCCTTGGACTCTAATGGGTAAGGATGTGGGCTGTTCCAAGAACAGCAATCTTCTGTAGTTTTGTCATGTTATTGTTTCCTGGGATCTTGATTCTGTGCTTTGTGTCTTTGTGTTCTCATTCCCCATAATTTTGTGATTTTTACTTCAAGGTAGTTATTTAACTTTCATAGTTAATTACTATTATTATTATATTTAGGTCCAAAAGTATTTTTATTTCTATAATTGTATCTTTGGTTTCATGCAATGACAATTTTCTGTACGTACGCTTAGCAGAAAAAATCAGAAACTTTACAAGCTTTGAATATACAGAGTCACAGCTGAAGGAATTCTGCCTTTCATGTGGGCATGTGTAAAATGCCTAAGAATTGAAAACCAAATAAGTTTGTTTGCATTCAAATCCATCAACCTCAATCCTCAAGTCCTCTCTATTAACAATGTATACAGCTGCCATTTTTGAGCTTATACTGAATTTTCATTTCCTATCCAATGTTTAGGTGGTCAAGGTGAGTGCCGGACGTGTATTAAAAGTACACAAAGGTCCTGCGACTTGAACAGCTTCGCACTCACAAGTCAACCCTCACGTCCGTGTCGTGACCACCGGTAACTCGCTGAGGCAAACGAGGGCTCTGGCGGCAGGGCGAATAAGGGGCGCCCTGTTAAAATAATTAACCACTTCCTTGTACTGGTGACAGCATCATCAACACCGTCAAGATGGAGAAGGAAAACTCGTAAACCAGGATGGATTGGATCCTTTAGCAAGCGAACGCAGCCTTTCTAGTGGAGGTCACACGAAAAAATGATTCCGGCAGGCGACCTTGAGAAAGTCCCTGCTTAACTCTCTCTCAAATCACTTCAATTAACTTATTATGAACAATGCTCTAAATGATAGACCCCCAGTCCCGGTGAACACCCGGGGGTGCTTAAGAAATCTGCCGGAAGGCTGCTTTGCAGCAAATTTTGCCTCTTGGAATGTGAGAACATTGCATGGGGAGAATAAGATAAACACTGTTATCTCAGAAATGAAAAGATTAAATATAGATGTATTAGGAATGTCTGAAACACATTTGGACATAAATACTCCTGAAAATTTTATAGAACAAGGCCTCACATTCATACACTCTCCAAGGAATGACCTTGTACATAGACAAGGTGTCGCGATTGTCTTATCTAATAAAATCGCCAATTCCCTCTTGGACTACGAACTTGTATCTGAACGTATCATGACTGTTACGTTAAATGCTCTAGAAAAACCTCTTGTAATTATACAAGTCTATGCTCCTGACTCAACTTATGATGAAAATATCATCGTTAACTTTCATAATCAACTCCAGGACATAATTAACACTATCCCACGAAACTATACATATGTTATAATGGGAGACTTAAATGCTAAGATCGGAAGTGAATCATATCAAAATTGGCCTGAAGTTGTCGGAAAGTTCACCATCGGAAACCAAAATTCAAATGGAGAAAAACTTCTGCAGTTCTGCGCAATTAACCGTGTCGTTATCGCCAATTCCTTGTTTAAACATAAGAAATGCAGACTCGTGACATGGATTTCTCCAGATGGTCGAACTAAAAATCAAATAGACTATATCATAGTCAGAAAAGACCTATTAAAAGCCATAAAAAACTGTAGAGTATATAATTCCGCCGATATTGGCTCAGACCATTCTCTACTAATGATGAAACTTATAGTCAATACCCGCAAACAGAAAAGAATAAAATCAACTCCAAAAAAGTTTGATGCCGATAAACTGCACCTGGAGGATTATGCAAGAGAATTCAAAGTCCAGATCGGAGGTAGATTCCAGCCATTATTAAACATGGAAGAGGACATCGAGCAACTTTATAGTTCCTTTAAAACTGTCACAAATGAAGTGACTAAAGAAATAGTTGGTTACAAAAGAAGCAGAAACATCGAAAACATGTCCCCTGAACTCGTAAATCTCTGTGAACAAAGAAGGAAAGCCCGATTACAACTTCTCAAACAATCTACATCTCCTCAGTTAAAAGAAAATTACAAACAACTCAACAAAGCAGTTAAAACTGCCACAAAAAGGCTGAAATCTGAAAACATCGACAATAAAATACACAAATTAGAGGAAGAATACTTGAGGAACGACAGTCATAGCCTTTTCAAGACTGTCAGGGAATTAGAGGGCGTACCCAAAAAATCCTTGAACATGATAAAAGACAACCAAGGAAAGAAGCAGACAGACCCTGGTACTGTTTTAAAATTATGGAAGGAACACTTTCAAAATCACCTCAATACTTCCTTCCCCTATGATGAAACCGCAATAGATTCAATAAATACTGATAATATTAATGAAGAAAACACACCGCCTATCCTACTATACGAAATAAAACAAGCCTTGAAAAAGATGAAAAGAAGGAAATCTCCAGGTTACGATTTAATTACCACAGAAGTACTTGCCGCAGGAGGAGAAAATATGATACTTATGCTGCAAAAGATTTTCAACACAATAATTGATCAGTCTAAAACACCAAGCGATTTCTCAAAAATGATTGTCACACCAGTGTTTAAGAAAGGTGATAAAATGCAGAGAGAAAACTATCGGGCAATAGCCCTGTTATCAATCCCTGGAAAGGTTTTTTTAACCATCCTTCTTAAAAGGATGCAAGAAAAAGTCAACACAAAACTGAGGGAAACCCAATACGGCTTCCGATCGGGCCGTGGTACTGTCGATGCCATATTCATTGTCAGGCAGTTAATCGAGAAAACCAAAGAAAGGAATTTGTCGCTCAGTCTCCATTTCATTGACTTTAAAGCCGCGTTTGACACCGTCTGGCGAAAGGCGCTATGGAAAATGCTCAGAAGCATTGGAGTCAGTAAAAAGATTGTCGATATTATAGAATGTATGTACAATAATACTGAATGCGCTGTAAGAATTGATGGTAAACTAACAGAATGGTTTAAAGTCCTCATTGGGGTACGCCAAGGTTGTATCCTTTCGCCTACCCTCTTCAACATATTCTTAGAATTTGTCTTAGATGAGGTAGAAAGTCTTGAAAATGACCTACCTTTTAACGAAACACTGTCAACAGACATTCGTTATGCTGATGACACTACCCTTATTGCTCTAATATTTGAAAAGTTGAAACTCTCCACAACTGAATTGGAAAATGCATGCAAAAAATGGGGCCTTAAAGTTAATGATACAAAATGCAAAGTAATGTCAGCTGAAAACGATTCAATACACATCGATGGAAAACGGGTTGAAACAGTTGATAAATTTATCTTCCTTGGATCAGTAGTGCCAAACACATCGGATGATGTCGTAAGAAGGATAGCATTAGCAGCATCTGCTTTTGGAAGACTCAAGGAAAAGATCTGGAGAAGTAGTAATTTACCATACATTATAAAAACACGGCTGTTTTACGCTCTCATCATACCCATTGCTATATATGCCTGTGAAACATGGTCACTGAAAAAATCAGACATGCATAAACTCAGCGTTTTCCAAAATGACTGCCTAAGAACGATGGCAGGAAGGAAGCGTTCAGACCGTATTAAAATCGAACAGTTAAAAAGAACCCTTAACGTAAAAACAGATATCCTTGATATGATAAAGAAACGAAGAATGAATTGGTTTGGTCATGTCGCAAGACGAGACCCCAACAGCAGCTATGTGAAAAAAGCTTTTAAAGGTGATTTCACACAGAAAAGACCCAAAGGACGTCCACCCAAGAGATGGAGTGATCTCATTCGTGAAGACACCGGCTTACCACTTTTAACTGCCGAAAGAAGAGCCCAAGATAGAGAGCGCTGGAAGCAATTTGTGAATTTGAAGTGCGCAAAGATCCAATAGGATTATGCAAATAAGTCAAGTAAGTCAAGTCCAATGTTTATTAAACAAAGCTGAATTTAAACATTCTCTTAAATGTTTTACAATAGAAAAGCCAAGAATATACTTCGTAAAATCTAAACTCTACGATAATTTTCGCTATATAATGAGACTTGAATTGAACACCTGCAGATTTCTAAAGCCAAGAAAAGAAACAGTTATATAATACTACAGATAGAAAAATAACTTAGTTCAATTTGGAGTTCTTTATAGTATCTCTTAACTTTTGTAGATAAAGAGGTAAAGATTGTCTTTTATAGCCCTCTTTTAAATTGCCAATGTTTCATTCATAAGAAATTATCACCTCTCTTTAAGGTTAAAGTTTCTTGTAAATTACAGGTCCTTGAACTTTCGTACAAAAAGATTAGAACATATTCTCTAGCTTCTGTCGATTGGGAGAAGTTATAAAATGCAGTAAGCCTTTTTATAGCAAGGAACAGAGCTATTCTGATCTAAGTGATTGCTAAAATACCGTTAATAATAATAACAAAGAAATGTCCATTCATAACATACAGCAGCTAATTCAAAAAAAAATGTGATTTTGATGAAATTGTGAAATTTTTTTTCAATTTTCTACCCAGTAATTTTTGTTTAGCTTTTTAGTAATTTTATCTTTTTTTTCAAAACCCAAAAGTTGTCCTTTCAGAATTTCCTTCAAAATCTCAAAATAATTTTGGGAAACTAAAATTTGTAGATACTCATGATAAACAAAATAACATCTTGGTTTTCAAAAATAATTGATAATAAAATATGATTTTATCATCTTTTTCTTCCTTAACACTACTTTTTTCAGCTTCACCCAGTTCAGTACTACAAATTATCACTTTGATATGAAATATTAGACTTAGTTTACACTCTAGTCAGGCAATTGTAGGCATATTTTCCAATTACTTACTATTCCAGTCCTTAAATTTTTTGAAGAAACTTCAAACTGTTGGGTCAAAATAGAGAAAAATCTGTGCGTGTATTCTAATATTTTCCACCTTCATCATATTTTTATCTTTAAACCAAAAAAAGGCCGGCAGTGGAAATACTTGTAATAAGTGCCAAAACATTATTTTGACCATACAGATGGAATATGCTTGCTGTCCCAACAACAGAAAATTCTTTAAATTTGTTACTTTTAGTTAACATCTTTTAACACCGTTTTGCTGCAATTATTGCCCGACTGTTCTTAAAATCGATACTGTAATTGTCATCAACAAAAACAACGAGAAATAAAATAATTTATCATAGAATCATTGGTTTATTTGTCAAGGATATTTACATTTAAGTATTTATGTTTCATGGTCTGGTTGTCTGTAAACAACACCAATTATTGTATCACTTTTATTAGATACTAACACATGGACATCATTCTTCTATTTTGTAGCAAATTGTCAATATCTCTCCAATAGTTGCTCTATTCTTATAGAAGCCATTTTGATTCCTTCGTAAAACTGACTCAAGTTTAGACTAAATTCTGTTAAGAAGTATAGTATTAGAGATCTTATTTGCTATAACAGTTAGTGTGATGATTCTGTAGTTAACAACTAGTTTCAGCTCTCCTTTCTTGGGAAAAATTAGAATACAGACTTATCTCAATTTGTCGATTGGATCCTAGTTCTATATTGCATTGCACAGTTTTAACAGAATATATGTAAACTTGCATGTCTTTGAGACCTCTGAAGTGATATTATGTAGTCCAGTAGCTTTTCTGTTTTTCTCTTTATTTAAGACAGATGTCATATCATTAGCTCTAAAATTGATCTATATTATATTATTTTTTTAAATTCCTTTTGTTTTAACTTCGACCTTTTTTTTAATTAACAGACGCGTAAGGTATTTATTGCAAAAGTGTTGGGAACAGTAAAGGAAAGGCAGAAATAAGGCAGGGGAGTAAGAATTAGAATTAAAAACTTTTTCTTAGAATTAAAAACTTTTTTAATTAAGTGATGGACGAAAGCACTCAGAACCCAAAGAAAACAACAACTTTGCCCACCATGCGAAAAAAATTATTACAAGATTTCTTACAACAAGAAACAACAATTGTATGAAGATGAAGACGTCTAAAGAAAGCAGTCACTCGAAATCCAACAAGGTGATTTGGTGTCAGTGAAGAAAGTGTATTAAACAATTCCCATGATCATACCTATGGAAAAGACTAAGAAATCCCTTATATTTGGATGAGATTAAGGCTGAAAATTAACAATTAAACTTTTGACCTATCAAGTTAAAAAGGTGGGTCTAAGCTCGATCAAGGACATCAAGACGAGAAGAGAGAGCATCTGTTCGGATATGGCAATAGCACTTCATGTAAGCACAGAGAAGGAAAAGCAGTTTCTGCAATAGAAAGTAATGCAACTTTTTTTTTTCGAACGCTAAAAAGTACAGTCGAACAAAAACAAGAGTTTGTCCGCTATTCGACGAATCGAAAAACAAATTTTCTGCTAATAATAA
>RDPX01000355.1:128482-148983 GCA_003991215.1 Morbakka virulenta | reverse complement strand
GCAACGTAAGTCTAAAGGACAGGCTCAGTTCTAATGAACTCAGAAGGAGATTGAATCTGGACAGTATTGGCAGCTGTATGCAGAATAGGAGGCTTCGTTGGTTTGGTCATGTGGAGAGAATGGACAAGAATGCTTCAGCAAGTAGATGCAGAACAATCGAGGTGACAGGAACCACTGACAGAGGAAGACCGAAGAAAACATGGGAGGAAGTGATAAGGATGGATCTGAAAGAAAAAGGTGTCAGCAGAGACCTGGTGAAGGACAGGATAACTTGGAAGTCAATTTCAAGAAAGCGTCCAACACATGCTAGCATGTAAAACGGACGTTAAACCTAATATAATGATGATGATGATGATGATAATGATGATGATGATGATGATGATGAATAAGTACTTAACAAAAGTGGTCACTCGTTTATTAATAATAGGACCAATGCATTTGTAATAATGATAACACTAATGTGTTGTTTGTAATTAGACCAAAAGCTTTTTAGTTTAATTTGGAGACTCTACTGTCTGATAAATTTATTATACTACTGCATTTAAAACATAGTATTTTTGGTTTAACAATTGGTAAAAATATATTCAGATACTTAAACTAAAACGATTTTTTTAAAATTATTTTAATGCAGAAGTTAAGAAATGAAATCGAATTTTTCATTTCTCAACTTTTGCAGGTGTAGAAAACTGTCTTATTCTGCTATTACAAATTTTCAATAAGTGTCATACTCTTTTAAAGTGACAAATTCTTTATCCATAAAAGGTCTGATATAGACAATTCTTAACAATGAGACAATGCTGGAATGAACTAAGCTATGTCAATATGCAATCTACTTCAAATCGAGTAACGTAATAAATGAACAATACCTTTTCTTGCAATTTAAGTAAAGACTTTAACTTTTCATAATATTATCTATTCATTTTTAAAGAAAATCACGAAACCTGTCGTAAAAATTTGATTTGTAAATATTATTTTTCTTACTGCTTAAAAAATCACACCAATATATTTGCTTCAGGCTTTTCGTCAGAAATTTTATCAATGAGTCTTTCCTCCATTGATGAATTATCTCTAATGCAAATACAACAGCTACTGATTTCTCACAAGTGAGTTACAAATGATGTGTCAAGAATTGTTAAGGTAGTTAAGATTCAACCTCAATCCTAATACTAATTTAGTTCTTTCCATGTACCAGTAACAGCTATTATTTTGTTTCCTTTCAATTAAGCATTTTCATTATGATTACCGTAGGCTGGTGCTAATTAAAATGACTGTTAGCTTTGTGGTCAATGGGTTTAATGATTGATATTTTTTGTTCAGGTTTGCACAAGGCCCATGCTTCATTAAAGGGTAATATCGATAGCAGACCCCCCCCCCTTACTCACCACAACCACCACCAAGATTCGAACTCAGAGAGTGAGAGTAATGTCTTTTGGAAATGGGTGAAATAAATGAATCTCTTCTTGTATCTAATTTTATTATACTACACCGTAAAAGCTAAAAATATACAAAAAGCTAGGGTACGCATATACGTACTGTATGCCACGTTGGAACACTACACTCTAGGATTTCACTGCATTACGTAATGATACAATAATAAAACTTGTCATATATGTACGTACTGTACATGTATATAATGAACAGAAAATAGCAGTCTATAATGCGAACTCAATGCATAATACGTGTACAAAATTGGTATTTCATCCATTACAAACTTAGTACGAACTATATCAAGTGATAGTGATTGCTTAAAATTCAACTCAACAAAATATAAACAGTAATTCAATTTGTATTTACCTCATGCTCTCTCTGGCAGGTCCTGTATCTAAACTTCTTTCTGTGCAATTTTATTTTGTACAGTAATTTGGTTAACTATTGATGGAGACAGCAGCTTGTCTGCTCCATCCGATGGTTACTGATTTGAGAGAGCGACTTTATTCTCAAGGAAACAACAGGTTGGCATACAACAGCATTCCAACAGATATGATTCACGTGAATATTTCAACAAACAGAGAACCATAGTTCAAAACAACCGCTTGAAAGGGATTCAAAACCTAATTATTGTATCATCAATGGCTCAGTCCGTTCCACAGAAAAACCTATCCGCCGCCACCCGCCATACCAACAACACCACAATGACCCACAGACACCGGTAGCTTGTCTACAGTAAATAAAGACTGGTCATTCACTGCCCTATGTGATGCAATAGTTCATTGTAATGCAGCTACAATGTCGGAGCGTAAAATAATGAATATCCGTCACCAAGAATAAAATATGAAGGTAGAACCAACACTTCTGAGTGTTAGTTTATGAGTGTTTTTCTCTGATTTTCGGAGTTCATAGCTATAAAATAAAACGATGTTTTTTCTGCTGGCCCCGTTTAGTAATGGTATATATTTATCTGGTAAGGAACCAGGAAAAAGTCTGACTACAGCTGAAGTGTTGAATGCAGAAAGTTTTGTGAACAAGCTCCTTTGTTTTGCAGAAACGCGTCTCTATATAGTAACTTTATAAAAAAATAACATCAATCCCCTTTTTGAACATTGCCTTTTATCTTTTTTTAGGACTCTTTGTAAATAATGTAAACAGTGAAATAAATAACTATGTCCTTTGCAATGACCAAATCGATACCATTTTTTGTTTCAAGCTTCATAACAATACATTTGTGTCCTCCTGCAGCACACAAATACATGGTAGACTGGTATGTGTATCCTAAACTGTGCCAAAGCAATGACTAAATTTAATTAATGTGAACTTCTTGAATCATGAAAATACACAAGTCTATGTGAGCAGAGCCTACTTGTTTTCGATATTTATTCATTGCAATATCGTTAAAAAAATTGTCAAAGTGCTTAAAAGCTAAACTATTACATTTTATTTGGTCTATTTTATTGCGTGGGAATTAACTTTTTCTTTTGACATTACGGAAATAACATCGATTGTAACTGAAACAAATCGAATCAACTTAAACCAATTAAAACCACACTGATTAGGGCATAACAATTCATGGTAATATCCAAGAACACAAAACCTAAAATGAGATCACCACACCACATGGTGACACTGAGTAGATGGACATCCTAACATGCACCACTCATTTGTAAAATTTAAACGTCGACTGGGCTCGAGTTCACAACCTCAACAAGCTTCTTTCACCATGGATGTTTTAATGTATAACGTCCAATGGCAATCTTCGAATATACACCTACTTCATGGTGCACGTGTAACACTGCCAAACCATGCTTCCTGCTTTCATGCATGGTACTAATATGGTTTTAAACATCTCAAGACAGATATTGACCTATCATATGAGCACGAGATAACAGAATTAATGGCAGCAATTCAACGCTGTATGTACCATCATCATTGATATTCATTGATTATAAGGCTGGCAAAAAAACTTCAAAAAGTTCTACGAAAATATCCAGGCCGTCAATTTTCGCAATCTATCGTGTTTAGCAGACATCAGTTAAACGATTGTTGCTGATTGGCGGAAAAGTTGCAGGTAGTTTTTCTTTTAGAAGGGCAACACACTTCCGATGAACGGTTAAAAAGTTACTATCTCTAACTGCTTTAACATTTTCCATCACGTTCCTGAAAAAAGAGATAGTGAAATCTGAGGCAACACAGAGCTTCATAATATCTGATTTGCTACAAATACACATGGATTTTTAGTACACTTGCTGAACCTGCGTTGCTGTCCAACTGCAATTTCCCTCCATATTGCCTGGCCATCATATTCAGAAACACTGACAGAAAACCCTTTCAGTTGTAGTAAAATTTGATTCCTCTGGTCTAGCATTTTTTTTCCTTCTTCAAATCAATTTCTATGTTTCATTTTTTTTAAATCAACGAAGAAATTGCTAATTGTTTTTTTATAACATGCTGAGAAAGATTGTTTGTGAGCGGTAGAGGCAGACAATAGGGAATCAAAAGAAATACCACCTCTTGCCATTGGTAGGAATTCCTGGGAAAGACGATGTTTCAAACGTTTTTTGTTCCGTACTTTCTGGCTTTCCACTGAAGGCATTCCTTCCGTACGTTTATAAAGCTCTAGAGGTCTTTATAAACGTACGGCTCTAGAGTTTTTCATGGGTAAAAGAAGGAGGTAATGGTTCTTTATACTTGGAATTTCATCTGTTTGTAAAAGAGTTTAAGGTGTGAACAACAAAATAGATGTATCTTTTCAAATTTTTGTTATTCATCGATAGCCCTTGGGTGCATTCAAGTGTTAAAGAATAACTCTAAGAAATCTTGCGTTAAAGAATAACTCTAAGAATTATACTTACACCTGGTGTCAGTGTCATTTCTTATTGAATAAAATGGCTCAATTGGCCTCTTAATGACGCTACAGAGAACCAATAAACAGAGAAGTCAGGAATACTGACAACAGTTTGAATGAACAAAAAACTCTGCAAGAACATGTAGGAGCCCATTGCCTTTGGAATATGAGTTTCCAGCCAGACCAAGTCAAAGCAGAAACAAATGCATTGTTTTCAGTGGAAAAAGCTCTTTTATGGTAAGTCTTTTCAAACTGCACTGGAAATACTGCACTAGTTGCCTTGGATTCTTTATGAAAAAGAAATAATACACTGGTAAGATATTTAAAATAAGCTTATAGTGATTCATCTCCAATCAAATCAATAGAACGTACATTGTATAGGCAGTTTCCATAACCACTAGTTCTTAATAAGAACAACCAGAAAAGATAGTACTATGACGAAGGACATAAAAATAAATGCTTGCTATTAAATCCAAGTCTGAAGCCAGGATTCTCAGATATACACTTCTATAAGAAAACCAAAGATCTGACAAAGTACTTCAAGGAACGCCCACTGATATCATACGGAAACAAGTCCTTGTTGTTAATAATATTCCTCTATCAACAAACCAGTCAAGGTTATGTGTTCTTTCTGTCTTGTAATTGATCTTGCCACATTACAAGCTGTGAATGACTATAAAATCTACATAAGTATATTATTATTATAACTTTATTATGAAAAAATTAGAGCTTAGTTTTTAAAAAATTAATCTATCGAAAAGACCAATCCTCCAAAATAAGTTTTCAGTAAATTTTATCAAGACAATCTAGCAGGAATGCTTATTTTTTATAATATTTTCAGATGAATGTACAGTAGATCACTTAATTTGACAAAACATATGAATATAGGATTTAGTCATTATATCAATATACGTACATACTAATTGAACCATAAGTAAAATTGGCAATGTTAATACCAGATTTAAAACATTTTTGCTTGCCAAATGCAAGATAAAACATTTATTAAAAAAATACCATTCTAATTATTATAGGCGTTTTTTGAACTTAAAAAATCGTGTTTAATTATTTGTTTATTTTACAATCCATAATGCCTGAGATGCCATTAAAAAAACTTATCAGGCTTTTTCGTTTGACGAGAGTGATCGGTTCAGATCCTGACAGCACCGTTATGGAGTAGACCCATAAGCATTCCATGAAATCTTAAATTTAATGAAATCGCACGAAAACTAATTTGTTTAGGATTTGAATAGGAACTTTCACTCGGACGTTTAGTTCTAACACTTCACATCGTTCTTTAACTTTATTTTTGATATCCCAAGACAAAATAACCCTATTTAATTCTGACTATATACTGCTACAATATATGTTTTCACCACTTGCTTTTAGGAATAGGTCAAACAAATCTACCACCGTGTTTATAAATGTCGGAAAATATTCGCAGATGTCCCAGCATTTCTCCCGGTGTAAAAATCTTTCTTCGCATTAAAACTTAACTCTGAAATTTTCACCGTTAGTTAAGACATTTTATTCAATGCCATGGATGACCTTGCAGCACATTGCTGTTTCTTTCCTCTGGTACTTTAGAAAGTTGATCCTAATCATTTGAGCATTCATATTCATGTTTGCTTTACGTGTATAATCTGTCATTATATCACAAAAGAAGGGTAATATCATATTATCCTTCTCCTGTGCCTACATGCAGAACACCGTATTGACGTCATCGAAGAGCTGTATCTATGTAATAAAATTATCTTTTGTCTCGATGATCGGTGGATCTCGGTAACAAGAGATGGATGGTGATCATTGATAGCAAGTACGAAGTATCGAAACTAAAGGGGATTGCTGACTCGTCACACTGATACATGTGCGTGAAAAACGGGAATTTGATCTATTTCTGTGTGGCCATGGGTGTCAGGAGAAGTCTGGAAGTGCCGTACCAGTTTTTTACTATCCTAAAGAAATTTTGTTAGCCTAGCGAAAATGACATGCCTCGAAGGTGTCCATTGGGCGGTATCTTTACCGACTTAACAAAAAAATTAAAATAAAAATGGTCCCTGTAAAATACATGAAATCGACTGATCTTATCCAACATCCCCTTTCTCAATACATATACCTTCTGATCAGGTTAACGTTGCTCTCGATGGTCGATTTCCCTTTGCTAAGTGCCTCAATAAGCCAAAGATACCGCGACATACAATTATTTCAACAAATTTATAATTACCGCACACAACGCCTGTCTTCAGCTCTCGCTCTTTCACTGGACGGGAAGTGTAATTCAGTGTGTTCACAAAGAGTAAAGTAGCACACTCTCAATTTGCCGTCTTCAAAATAAACCCAATGACCCTCGCACTTAGCCTTAATCTGGTTAATTCTACTTAAACTTAACTCGCTGTTCTTGCACAGAAGTTCCTTGAGATCGGTAAGCAATTTTTCAATATCAAATATTTAAACTCGTACCGCCATCGTTTTTCGGATTAACCTTTGACAAAGGTTTGTGCTTACGTCAAAGCTGGCAATGCTTGTAATCCGACTTGGATTGGTTACCAGACGTACCTCAAAATCCCACTAGTGCTTACTGGTGCTCACTGGTGCTCGATTGTGCTCAATGGTGCTCAATGGACAATTTTAATTGTTTTTAATTGTCACACACACACATGCACACAAGCACGCATACAACAGATAAGTAGAAACTATAAACGCAAAGGAACATGTTTAGGTCAGCCAGAAGCCCATCATTCTTAGTTTCAACCATCGAAATAAAGCTATTTAAAATCTAACAGAAGATAGACACTTGGTGATGAAGGGGTGATATGGCTCACGGAGCTCTTCAACCTGCTCCAGAAAGAGGACACTATCCCTGAGGACTGGCCGCAGAGTTGGCTCATACCAATTTACAAGCAGAAAGGCGATATCCTGGATTATAATAACTGCATAAAGCTACTCGACCACGCAATGAAAATATATGAGCGAGTGATAGACAAAAGGCTGAGAAGTAAAATTAACATAGATGAGATGCAGTTTGGGTTCATGCCAGGAAAGGGGACAACAGACGCCATATACATTATGAGACAGAAGTTGGAGAAAGCGATGGAATGAAATGAAAGAACATACCTCTCCTTTGTGGACTTGGAGAAAACTTACGACAGAGTGCCAAGGGAGGTGGTATACTGGAGCCTGAGGAAGAGAGGTGTAACTGAGAAAATGGTTAGGACGGCCTGAGCCCTTTTCTGTTTTCAGTGGTCATAGACACGGTCAGTGCAACGACCAGAAGAGCATCCTGAAAAAATACTGTAAGCGGATGATCTCGTTGTCACAGCAAAGAGCAAGGAAGAGTTAGAGCGAAGGGTACATCTGTGGCAAGGAGAATTGGAAAAGAAGGGACTAAAAGTCAACAGCAAAACGACAGAGGTCATGGTGGCAAGCAAAGTAAGACAAGACGTGAACATTAGAGACACAAAGAATGCCGAACTCAGTCAAGTGGGAAAATTTTCTTACCTAGGCTCAGTGATATTTGAGCAGGGTGGGTGCCGGGAAGAGGTAAACACCAGGATTAGCAGAGCATGGAAAAAATGGAGAGAGGTCAGCGGGGTAGTTTGTGATAAAAAGATGCCTTTGAAGCTACAGACCAAGGTCTATACAGCAGTCATTCGCCCTGTGTTACTATATGGGTTGGAGACGGCGGCCCTAAGTAAGACAGAGGAGAAGGCCCTGGAAGCGACAGAGATGAATATGTTGAGATGGATGTGTGGCATTTCACTCCTGGAGCACCGCACCAACGAAGACATTCAAAGATTGTAGGCCTCACAAACATATCCAACAAGACAAGAGAAGCAAGGTTGAAATGGTATTGCCACGTAATGAGGAGGAGTCAAGAGAACCCGATAAAACAAGCGTGGCAGGCGACAGTCCAAGGGAAAAGGAGCAGAGACAGGCAGAGACTGAGATAGAGAGATATTATAAGGGAGGACATGAGGCAAGTTGGAGCAGATCCGGAGGACTACAAGGAGCGCGGGAAGTGATGCAGACTGTGTCGAGCGGCCGACCCCTTTTAGTAATGGAACAAGACTGCAAGCAGAAGATAGACACGCAGAAAATTTACACACAAATTTGTTTACGTTTAGAACTAATTTCTCATCTAGTTGTTAATCAACATATTTTAGCATATTTTTGATCATTTTTTGCTTCAAGTATTTGCCGTATCTTGAAATAGGATTTTACAAATTTTTTTCCTTGAATACGAAAAATACGTTGTTAAGTGTATCAATATCAGATTCATTAGAAATAGTTTTACTAATACTCTTTCTCTGATTTTCAAGAGACGGTACACTTGCACTCATATATCATTTGCACTCCATCAATTTATTTGGCATGGTGGAAAAAAAATAGTATATGAAATAAAATTATTTCATTATAGAAGAAAAAGCTGAATATTGTTAATTTTACCAAAATTAAATAACCTCTGAAGATGGACTTTTTAGTATTTTTATTCAAATTAAATAATTCATTAAAAAGCATAGGGTATAGTGCAATAACATATGTATATTCGAATCTCAAAAAATAAAAATTGTCACGCAATATATATCTGAATGTAAATGAAAAATTAATAAGTCCTAGCAAGTACCGAGGAGTTAATAATTTTTGAGAAAAAACTGCAGCAAAAAGAGCTATAAGGACGCTAGAGTACAAGACTCCACCTTGTAACTCTTTACACATGTAATATTAATTGCAGTAAGTAGGTAGCAATCTTCCATAAAATAAAATTTTCTCAATAACTCTTTAGTGATATGGTCATAATGTGCTTTTTATAAAAAATATATGAGAAAATAAAAACATTACTTGTTAAAAATTATTGTAAGAAGAAAATAATATCCACGTTTAACAACATAGGTAAGGTATTTCTATTCATAAATTTATCTAGTTTTCTATAAATTTTCATTCTCAATACATATTCTTACCTGTACGTTCTTTCTTTTCTTACTCGTCCTATTTTATGTATCAATAGCAATGTTTTTTGTCAAAAGCTTTTTTCTTGACTTGATTCTTGCTTGTTGAGCAAGAGATGAGATAAGCTGAGCCAAACACTTTTATGGAAATCACACTTTTTCTTTAATGATTGATAATTAGGGGAAATATATACTTCATATTCAAGTGATGCCTACTCAAAATATTTTATTTATCACCTCCAGCTTGGCAAAAAGAAAAAAATTAGAACTAAGCCTATACACCTGTGGTCTACTGAAAGCCTTTTTAACGATGTCTGTTTAGCAAATGTATGACGATGTTAGTGCTAATCTTCTTTTTGTACCAAAGATTCAGTGCTGAATAGGGCACGTTATTATGTCATACTTTCAGAAACCAACAGAACACAAAAACAAATCAACATGTCAACTTTGAACTACCCAATGCGCATAGCACCATAATTATTTCAGTCAATCAACAATTCAGAAACTTGTAATTCAAAAGAACAAATTGTTTCTTTGAAGAAAAAAGAGAATTGCAACCAATACATGTTGTAAATCAAATGTTCCTACTAAAAAATACAACTATAAATTTCGAAATCGAAGATCTGCATCGTGAAAAACAGAATCTACTGTTCAATTTCAAACCGGTAAAGATCTATTAACAAATAAAAAGGTTTTATGATATTTATAAGTTCAAGGTATACTTGTAATAGTCTATTTGTGTTATCTGTCATTTGATTGAAGAGTAAAAGTTTAAGTAAGAATTTTAAATAAATTGATCAAATTACAAACTAATTCATTGGAGTTATTACATGCTAATTAAATACTTTGTTTCTGTTTGTCATTTGGCTTGTAGAGTACATTTTAGAAACATTTGAAAACGAAGATCTGCATCGTGAAAAACAGAATCTACTGTTCAATTTCAAACCAGTGGAGATCTATTAACAAATAAAAACGTTTTATGATATTTGTAAGTTCAAGGTATACTTGTAATAGTCTATTGGTGTTATCTGTCATTTGATTGAAGAGTAAAAGTTTAAGTAAGAATTTTAAATAAATTTATCAAATTACAAACTAATTCATTGGAGTTATTACATACTAATTAAATACTTTGTTGTTTCTGTTTGTCATTTGGCTTGTAGAGTACATTTTAGAAACATTTGAAAACGGAGATCGGCATCGTGCAAAACAGAATCTACTGTTCAATTTCAAACCGGTAGAGATCTATTAACAAATAAAAACGTTTTATGATATTTGTAAGTTCAAGGTATACTTGGAATAGTCTATCGGTGTTATCTGTCATTTGATTGAAGAGTAAAAGTTTAAGTAAGATATTTAAATAAATTGATCAAATTACAAACTAATTCATTGGAGTTATTACATACTAATTAAATATTTTGTAGTTTCTGTTTCTCATTTGGCTTGTGGAGTACATTTTGAAAACATTTGAAAACGAAGATCTGCATCGTTAGAAACAGAATCTACTGTTCAATTTCAATGTGGTAGAGATTTATTAACAAACGTCGGCAGCGCTGATGATTTACAATCTGTTTTAAAACTTCAATGGATCTCACCAAAATCAAGGTAATGCAATTAGATTATTTACAATATAAACAATTTTAAAAAATTATATAGGGAAGTGTAAATATATTTTCACCAAACTGGATTAGAATCAATGTCTACGATTGCCATGGTAAAATGTTCTACCAGCTGACCTGTCTGTGCTCGTCTTTCACCAGATCATTAGTTCCAATAATATTTTGCACTTAAGTGCGCTGTTCTTTCCCTATATCGTTGGACATCACATCTAATAATGCACTTAAATGTAAGATATGCTTGCAAAACTAATTTTTTAAACGACAATTGCCGATAATTCTAGATAGATTTTTCACTTTTTTTACAATACCAAATCCTTTCCTTTCGTTACACAGGTCCTATATTCAGTTGGACGTAGGCTACCATAGTTTGCCACTTATCTTTGTTTTTCATCATTTTGATCATCTTACCAGCTGGCCAACCCCCATCCCACCCCATCAGTTATCTTGACCAGCCCATCCATGTATTTGACTCTGGGTCTTCCTCTTACTCTCCCTCCTTCAATCTTCACATTGAGACATAGCTCTTCCAGCTCTCCATGTCCAATAACATGTCTTACAAGGCCCTCACCACTGGCAGCAAGGCTTTCCTTACTCCAGTCTCGGATAACACCTCCTTATTTGTTCTTTTGTCTGTCCAGGGAACTTTCAACATTCGAAAATATAAAATAAAGAAGAAAAAATAAAAATTAGCAAGGAAGAACTTAAACAGAAGTTACAGATTAAAGACTTCGTAGATTCACGAAGAGAAATAAATTTTTTAGCCAAAATAAAGTTTTTGAAACCGACGCCAAGAATTTCTGTAGAGAAATCGGCAAAAATAAGATAGAAGTCGTAGACATGCCGTCAGAAGAAAAAGTAAATGATTTTTGGAAAAGATTTTGGATTAGCAATGTTATCATGATGAAACTGGATTAAATATATATTGATTATCCAATTGACCATCATTAATTTGAAATTAAGTAGGGTGAAGACAATTTAGTATTAGATAAACTTAAGAATTTCAAATGAATTCTTCAAACACTTAATTCATTCAATAAAATTTTCAGTTCATTATCAATACTTTTCAAAAAGACGATGTTCATTTCTTGGATATTACAATCAATTAAACTGAGACCTCCAGTTTCTATCGTTTTTAACATCTGAACTGGATTATTCACTGATTGAAAGCTTATGGAAACGATTACCAGGATACGAATCTAAAATTATGACGTTATCAAAATTGTTGTCGAAAAAGTGCTAGTAAAAAAGGAGAACCTTTTCACAGGTCATCCTTAAGGAAGTAAAAAAAAATACACAAAGCTATCTGTTCACTTAACCATCCGAGAAAACACTGCATTCCACCTTTTCAGATAGCTAATATAATTTACTAACTCACATGTCAAGGATTAAAATACGTCAGAAAATTACAAAAGAATTAAATTAAACGCTCGAACAAACGTGGTACCCGACACTGTCAGCATTATCTCACTGCATAAAAGCATTGAGAATAAAACGATTATTTTAAATAGCAAAGATCCTGACCTTACCTTTATTTTGTTCTTTCCCATAATCGTGCAAACATGCTGATAGGCTGTAAGTGATCAACAGTTTCACATTCAGTGTTGATATGTTAAACGTTGGCTTCTCTACATACGTCTTTGACTTCTCTTTTTATATACACTTTCCTTAAGGGTGAACCCAAGGTTATCAGACGAAAGCAGTGTCTTACATCTCCTTTTGCTGAAACATGAGAATCCAGCACCGGCGCCAACACCAGCACCGGCACAAGCACCGGCACCAGCACCGGCACACTGGCTTACCAAAACCTAAGAGTTCTGCATAGGCCCATGCCAAATATTGCCTCACATTGCTTTTTTAATGCAAATTGATGGAGTATATGTCTTCAAGAAAGATTTCACTTAAATCACAGGGAACGTTTGCGACTTGCTAGAGAGATTCGATAAGCTGAATTTTTTCTTTGACGCAGACTAAGCACCGAGCACTTCCAGGAATTTATCTCTTCGGTGGATAATACTCACATACAAAGATTACACTCTACCAGGGAAAGACACCAAAAGAAGTTCGAGAACCTGAAACGAAAACTATCAGCAGTACCAAAACCCACAGGCAAACCTAACTGGATTGTTAACCTGTCTATATGTCTATATATATATATATATATATATATATATATGTTCCAAGCTACATTGATGAAGTATTGGATGCATAATCACTTGCCTCTACATTGAAATAACCAATATTTGTAAACTTGACCAAATTTTCAATAAAGCCAAATTATTTTAATAGTAAATAATAATCAATTTTTATGTAATGGCATGGGTTCAACATATGTTTTCTCCAATATAATGATAATAAAACTTAATAATTACAATAATAATGAGTTATTTTAATATTCTCTTTATAGTACAGTAACAAATATTCCCATACCAGCCAATAACATTCTTATTTCATTTAATATCTGACAATTTTATGAAAAACCAATAACTTCGACAACAATCATCAAAGTATTAAAACACAACATGTGTTCCATAAATACAATATTGATTTATTATCTAACAAGTTAAGTATTATTAATTGCTAACTTCTTTTGAAAATTATGTCTGTAAATTTTAGTGTACAAAATCAAGAATTTCAATACAATTCCATAAAAGTACTTTAATAAAAAATACAATAATTTTGATAGTAATAACAATAAATACATTTAAAAATTAATATGAGTCCTGAGACATAAAACTAAATCTGATGGCTGATTTTTGAAGAGAAGTAATGAGGTTATTCTTACTTGCAATTATCTTTAGGTCATTCTAGATTCCTTAACCCAAACAGCACAAATGTTTAATAAAGACATAGGGTTTGAATTCGGTGCCAAAAATTAGGGGTTTTGATCCTGAAGAGGGGCAAAGTGGTACAATATAAGAGGACTTTGTTGATGGATGCTCAAATGATGAGAGCTGTTAAAAATGATGACTACAAGGGTCTCAGAAATTAATAGAATAATGGAAGATGAAAAGAAGATAAAGTTTTTAAAAGTCTGGGAAGATTGATATTAGTTTTTTTTAAATTGAAGCTCAATGGAAGGAACAAGTGCTAAGCAATTAAAATTTGACCTACAGCATTACTTAAATAAAGACCAGGTATTATTAAATGGAACAAACGTTTTTTTATTTCTTTCATTTTATTTACTTGTTTATCAAATATTTATTCAGGATAACCTCTGAGTAGTAAACACAGTTGTCATGAGGATCCTGTTATAAAAATGCAAAACATTTACGAACCTTTCTTAGAAAGTCAAGAAAAATGTTAACGTTGCATAGTGCATTTAATTCTTAAAGTGGCATACGCAGATTTGTAAATGCCGATACTTAAAGGAAGATGCTTGATAAGCTGAAAATGTTTTATAAGACAAGAAGAAAACAGTGTTGGCTTGTAAATAAAAATTACTTTAAAATCGCGTTTAAAATAATGTTTGTTTTGGAGGTTGGCTATTTCGCTGGCACTCGTCAGGACCAAGGACGTCAGAGTAAGGAAGTTAAAAGCAAGTGTTTTTTCATTCAATACTGAAAACAGAGACGATCGAGAAAGCCCACCTCATTTTTGTAATAGACTTAAAAAAGCACGTTACTTCTGGTGCTATCTGTCTAAAACAATTGTAAACTATAAATATATTCTTTTCGTTTGCAAAAACAGAAAAGAAAATTGAATATGAATTGCCTCTAATGTTCCTAAAGGAAAGGTAGACCTAGCTTGGCCAATTATTTTGAAGTGATTTATCAGAGTTTCACAATATTGCTTGTACCTTTGCATTGTCTTTTTAGTTGAACTCGACAAACAAGGGATGTTTCTCTCAATATACTGGGCACGTGCTGCTTTATTCTATCTCTGAGCCTATGAATGTATGGCCTACGTGACTGGGATAACAAAAGCACTTAAACAACCATCCTTAAATTTTTGCAGGAAATACATCCTTTGTAGACGAAGAAAGTAATTTTTGCGAGGTAAACAAAACTTTAGGTGCAGCAGCATGATAATATTCAGAAACTGTCCTGGTCATTTGATTTTCAAATTTGGTAGAAACCAATTCAGTTCAGAGTAGTTTGAGGTATACATTGCATTTATAAGGGGAGAGGTCTGTTCAACATGGCTTTGGAAACAAGATAATTTGCATCAAATAACTTTCTCTAAAATATTGCTTGGATGACCATCACTCAAAGACGTTTGCTTCATTTTACCTATATCTTCTGACAACTTCTCAGGACAGCCAAAAACGACAGCACGATGGACAAGAGTTTTTATTTGACCAATTTTAAACTTTGTGAAACCGAAAAAGTGCACTGTATTGTCCAGTAAAGGTCAGTTTTCGAAACAGACTGGTTTTAAAAGAAGTACGAGTTTTTCTACTGAAACATTAAGAAATGGTATACAATCATCCTATTCTTTTTCAGCAATAAACACCAAGGATGGATGAAGATTGCTTAGGCTAATCATGAGCTTATTTCTGTCTCTTTGATTTTCAAATATCGCGAACGTGTCATCGGCGAGTCTATTATACATAGATTCGCCGATGACACGTTCGTTGGGTGGAATCTATTATACATATATCTACTTTAAGTGTAGACTCATCTATTTGTTTTTCATAATATCCTGCAAATATATTAGCCAGAGCAGGGTCCAACGAGGACCCCATAACAGCACTATCAACTTGCTGGTACAAACCATTTTCAAAGCAAAGTTCAAGCGATTTTGTTGACAAATTTATCAGTTCGACATAAACATCTTCTGGAATAGTGTGTAACGCAATGTTCTAATGCTAAAGTGTTTTAGTACACATTTCAATGACCGCGTCGAACAAAACATTGAATATAGACTTAATCTAAAAAGGACAAAGCACAGAATTTTCTGGATCTACAGAGTATCCTTCATATGGAAAATAGAATTTTTATCTAACACTGGGTGAAGGTTACAAGAAAGCCATTTTGCCAACTGGTGTTGCGAAGAACCAATCATTTAAAAAATAGGTCTAAAAAGTAAGCCATTTATTCGCTTGGACCTAAATGGTCTAATGTAAGGACTCTTCACATTTTCTAACAAGGAGGAATGTTTCAAAAAACTACGCACGTAAGAAGAAGTGCTTGGAAGGATCATAAAAAGATGTTTGTAATAATTATGTCACAAGATAGCTAAATCCCGGCTTCAATGCTATTGGAATCATTAGTAATGGTTACGCCCAAAGATATTCCCTGAAATCTTTGAGCTTCAACAATAGAATGACAAACCTTTTGATCATGAAAATTTTTCACGAGTGTCTTAGTATAAATTGCTTTTTATTCTGCTCCAAGGAATAGATCATAGAGTATAGCATTAACTTCTTACATGTTCCACATTCTCTCGATTGTATCTTTTAGCATTTGATATTTTTAACGTTTCATAGCACTGACTTCTATATTATCAGTATAATCATTGTTATTATTGTTATCATTATTAACTTTTTTTTATGTATAAAGCTAATTGTATTGTTGTTCCTCTGTATGTTAGTTTGAGGGTACGTAATAGCTTTAAAAGTTTCAGGTTTGTGCTGTACTCAAAAGATGTCCTTTTATTTGAACATTCAGAAACTGTGAGATTAAAATACAGTTGGTTTGTTGTTGTTTTTTTTTGGGGGGGGGGGACGTAAAACTTAAGTGAGTCCCAACCTTTGCATTACGAATATGTATTAAGAAAACAAAGTTAACTACCAGGAAATAAATACAACAACTGAACCAAGGCGCACAACCTTTAGATACCTTTAATTTGATATGCCATAAAATATATCCATAGACCTTTTAGTCTCTTCGTTAAGTATTATTTAAAACATTTCATACAAATGTTAGCGGAATTTTCGAATTTTCTTTTTGCTTTTACTTGTCAATTGAAAATTGTAAGCACATTAAGAATTTTTAATGTTTTATTGTTGATATAAAATGGTTTATTTTTAACTGAGGGTGTTAAATTCAGACCTGAGAACAAAATGTGGTATTTTATTTGTGTGCCCCAAAGCCCAACATTTTTATTATTGAAAGGCTATTTGTTTTTTATTTTATTGATAAAATTTCTACATTGATTGCTTATGCTATTTGTCATTATCAAAGCTAAAGGGGGGTATCTTTTGGTGTAGAACTGATAGTTGAATGTCACCCTTCAATTCATTTATGTTAAATATGATAATCTTTAACTATGAGTTCGATCATCCGCCAAATTCTCGTCTACAAAGGAAATTCAAGAATCCAAACTTTACACTTCGTATGACAAATATGGTCACTTCATTATCTGTCACTAGTACGATGAAGACCTCTTGCTATGTAAGGTTACTCTGGACATGTGTCACAGGGTTTTGTAGAGGTCACAAACAACACAATCAGTCTTGTATTAACATTTCATCGTTTGTTGTGCTTTTGGTTTGGTTTGTTTTATTTCTTTTTAACGGTTTTTATTTTCTTCTTCTTCTTAAGTTACTACGTATCATCAGATGATTCCAATCCAGTGTTGGATGCATTGTCTGGCACTTGGGTTAGATCAGCTATGTTCTCTTGGGTGCAGGATGTGGGGAGGAGTGGGCAGTCAAGGA
Source organism: Morbakka virulenta (assembly GCA_003991215.1). Taxonomy (NCBI): domain Eukaryota; kingdom Metazoa; phylum Cnidaria; class Cubozoa; order Carybdeida; family Carukiidae; genus Morbakka; species Morbakka virulenta. Next base: position 131,544 of record RDPX01000355.1, on the reverse strand, counting down.
GATATTGCATGGTTTGTACCTATCCATACTGGCAAGAGATGTTGCCATTCTCATTAAACCCTCACTTTGTTAGGTTTGTTTTGCATCGGCCGACAGCAGTTCTCAAGTGATTGCAGCAAGACCAGAGTGGCCACGCTTCACAGGCGCCAGATGGAAGAGATTCGCGTGGCCTAATAGTAGACACTCTGTGTGTGGCTTGGGTAAGATATTCTGTCCAAAGAGCCACACGCTGCTTGTCCGGATTTCCGTTCAGAGCCTCTTCAGAGTGTAGGAAACTATGCCTTGACTTTAGCCTTTTTTCTGTTAGCTCATGATTGTAGAGTTTGTGGCGGGTGTCAGTTTCTTGTCTCTGCTTTTCCTTCTAGGATGCAACAGTCCTCCGGATGTTTGGTGGAGGAATCCCACTAAGTAGGTATAGGTCGTCAACCTTTGTAGGTTTCAAGCAGCCAGTGACAGCACGGCAAGCCGAGTTTTGCACTTTATCAACTCTGGTGGCATGAGCTGATCTGTACCAGATAGGTGATGCGTACTCCCCTGCAGAGAAGCATAAAGCCAACGCTGTTGTACGTACTGTCTTGGCACCAGCACCCCACTTTGTGTTGGTAAGCTTTTTGAGAATGTTGTTCTTTGATGCCACTTTAGCTTTGGTCTTTCCGATGTGTTTCTTGTAGGTGAGGGACCTGTCAAGTGTCACATCTAGGTAGACTACCTTTGAGATGTGCTGCAGCCTCTTCCCGTACTAGCTAATCTGTAGGTTGCAATCGGCTTCCTTGTTTTTCAGATAAAACTCACAAATTTGAGTTTATTTCTGGATTGGCCCTTTGGTGGCTGATGGAATAGTAAGGAATGTGCATTCGAGAGGAAAACTTCCTCAAAGGTACTGTTTTGGGAGGCAATACACAAATCATCAGCATAGAGGAAGCGTCTTGTGTTTGGCTGAGTAGGATGATAATTACAGTAGATATTGAACAACAGGGGGCGGGCATACAACTTTGAGGAAGTCCGTTATTTTGTTTCTTCCATCAACTCCTATTGCCATTGAGGTCTACGAAAAATCTTCAATTTGATAGCATATTGCAGATCAGCTGGGTCAGGTTGACATCTGACGTCATCTCATACAGTTATCCCGTCTTTCTCCTGTGATGTAATTTGATAGTGTTTCGCCAAGCTCTATGGTGCCAACTCATAGTGTCAACACATGTAGTCATCTTATAATACCTTTACGTTATCTGTCAGGCATGTAATTTGTACGGCAACCACGAGGGATGTTACGACCCGAGGACGACTTGACTGATTCTAAAGGCATCATAGTTGCTTGGGTGTGACTGGGAGATCCATAATGGCATCGGCAGTCTAGATCATCGGCAAAGCCTTCTCAGTTGGCTTTCTTCAGATTGAAACGTCGCCTAAAAGGGAAAGTGCGAGGAGAAATGCCTGCAGTAATCTTGAGACCTATTATCTCCATCAGGAGCTGTTGAAGAAAGGAAGGAGCTTAGCATCGTGGATGAGAGCCAGTTGATTGGAGTCTGCCCAGTTATTAACCAGATCACCACCTTGGTTACTTTCAGCATAACCCCAGTTGACACTGTGACTGTTAACATATCCCATAACCACATTAATGCGATCGTTGGTGGCATCTGGGGGAATGTCAAAAATGATGACGGTTGGTTTATACACTGAAATGACATAGATTCCTCCTGTGCAGATGGTAATGACTTCAATGCCGCCTTTATCAGAAATTGATACCTTGTCTGCATGCAAACCACTGGGGAGATATACTGCACTACCATACAGTCATGTGGCCTCTCAGCGATGAAGGTCATACCAGAGATGCAAGAATGGATGCATGAAGGTCCACGATGTGTCTCTTGGAGGCAGAGGATGTCGCAATTTTTCTTGATACATAAATCCGCCAGAAGATCTTGTTTGGCGCTAGTAAGTCCTTTGATGTTCGATGATATCACACTCAAGGCCGGTCCTGACAACGACCCATGCTTGCGACCTTGGGCGCCACCGAAAGGTCTGAGGTCTTGTTGAGTCATATTAGCAACGAATAGAAAAACTGTTGTTGATAGCGTAGTGTAGTTGAAGGATTCGCAAGTGTAAAAACACTTGACAGGGACTGCAACGTGAACGCTCCTTCAGTGCCTCACGGTTTTTATCAATATCATATTCATAAATAAATACCCACTTGTCTTGCGTTCATCACCACAAACCCTGGACAAGTTTATAACATTCAGATGGCCTCAAACGTTCAACAAGTATTCTTTGAAGCACAATAGATGTTTATCTTCCATCAAAACCAGAGGAATGTGCGAAAGCTATTACTGGCTTCCTGTGTTCATTGTCGTTTCAGATTAACTCAAAAAGAATCGCATAGCTGAGACCCATTTTGTGGCTTAGTTCTTTTATCCCACAGTCCCAGCCAAAACCTCAATTCATTGCAGAAACAAACCCATTTTTTCTCTTTACGCAGAGTGATGAATTTATTTTATGCCTACTACAGAAAAAGAGAATTTTGGTTTATTAGAATTCTAATCATGAATGTGGATTTAAGAAACCTTGACAAATTGTTTATCAATTCTGGATCATTTTTTAAGCCAATCAATGTTACTTTACTTAGTAAATGTGAGCTTTCAGCACTTTAAATAATTAGACTGTTAATTTTTACTGCTATCATATCAGTTTGGGTTTTTTTCCATGAAAATTGAGCTTACTGGTTGTTGAATATTAAAATGGTGAAGGCCGCCTTTGTTATGCTGTACTAGTTTCATAGCTGAAGTGCACGCTGGGTAATTCAGCTTCCATTTTCTTTCTAAATCCAAATAGATTCATGTTCATTCACTGACACTTTGACAAGCTTTTTTTACCAGTGAACTAAATTTTTAAGGAGCCTTGGCTTAATGGTTAGAGCAACTGCACCGTAACCAGGAATTCCGAGTTCAATTCCCCGAGCGGGCAACTTTGGAAATTCAAAAAAAAAAAGACATTGGTTGGCGTTAGGAAGGGCATCCGGCTAAAAAATTCCTTACTGCCAAAACAAAGACCCTCTGAAGGGCACC
>RDPX01000355.1:68593-83619 GCA_003991215.1 Morbakka virulenta | reverse complement strand
GTAAAGGGACTTCTCAAGAAAGAAGATGATCCTGCAAAAGCTTTATTGTCATATCGCTCTACTAAGCTGGAGAATGGATATAGCCCCTCAGAACTCCTGTTTGGACGTAATTTAAGAACCAGGATTCCAGTTGCTGAATCAGAGCTTGTACCAAAATGGCAAGGCGTGACAAAGTTCAGAGAAGAAGAAGAAGCTAGGAAACAGGTACAAAAGATTCGCTTTGATAAACATCATGCTGCAAAGAAAATGCCAGAGATGGCCTCGGGAACATCAGTATGGGTCCGTGACCTGAAAGTTCCGGCTGTTGTAACAAAAACAGCAGACACGCCTCGTTCCTACATTGTGCAAACTCCAAAGGGATCTGTCAGAAGAAACAGAAAGTTCCTCACTGCTTTCTCACCGAAACCAGCAGAACCAGAGAAAGAAGAGCAAAATGAAGTTCCTGTCAACACCACAAAGTCAGGTCGTGTTAGCCGACCACCCCAACGTTTGGACTTATGAACAGATGTTGTATTTTAACAGAGAGACATTTAAAGACTGTGTTTTTGTTTATTTCAGAAGAATTATTCTAGTCACCGTCCTAGTAATATGTTTTGTTGTTTTGTTGTTTTGTATTTAAAAAAAAGATGTTGTATTATGCAAATTATGATAATGTAAATTTGACATAAGAGTCACGTGATGGATAGTAAAAATCACTTGTTGAAACCACATGTTGATGTTGAGTATTATTGGTGAGTTTTAGCTACAAAACTCGTCTATTTCGACAATTTTACATTTCTCTTGCACTAACATCAATGGAATCTACAGTTATTGGGACTTGTCAGTTAAGACTTTCTTTGAATGAACAGAATTATGAGAACATTAAAGTAGACATTCTCCAGAATCTATGTAGTGATATGATTTAAAGGTACGATTTCCAGAAACAACATCAAAACTTAACGTTCCAGTTTGGTGGTCCAAAACTTGGCTTACTTGTCTCACCACTGCCCAAAAGTAACATATCTAAAATGTCTGAATCAACAAGTACCTTTGCCAAACTTGCCAATTTTAAACCACCATCACTCTTCCAAAGTCTGTTTGAATATATCAAACCAATTGCAAAAAAGTCGAGATCGTTCAACAATGATGATTGAGCTTTCATTGAACAGGAACTTCAAGCTCCCCTCAAAGCTGGAAAAATTCAGGAGTGATTTTTCGTGGAGAGCTCAAGTCTTAGTTGCTAAAGATGAACTTACCAGACATCGCAAAAGATTATGTATAGACTATTCACAAACAATCAATTTGTACACCAAACTCTATGTTTATCCACTACCTCATATAGATGAGATGGTCAACCAACTTTCTAAGTACAAGTATTTCTCTGCATATGATCTGAAGAGCACCTTGCACCAGATCCCATTAAAAGAATCTGAAAGGAAATATACAGTATTTGAATGTCTTGGTGATTTATATGAATTTGTTGTTGTCCCATTTAGCATAACCAATGGCATTCCCTGTTTTCAAAGGACAATGGACAATTTAGTCAAAGAGGACAGTTTAAATGATACCTTCCCTTACCTTGATAATGTCACTATTGGAGGAGTAGATGAAGCTTCAGAGAAATGAAACTGCTTTTCATGAAATGATAGCCAAAAGAAACATAACTTTGGATAACTCTAAAACTGTACATTCTTCTTTGGTAATTGATATCCTTGGATACCGTATCAGCTATAACAGTATCAAACTAGATCCTAAACGATTACAGCCATTATTAGATTTCCTGCCAATATCCAATGCTGCTTCTCTTTGCAGGACTCTGGGGATGTTTGAATATTATGCCAAATGGATAGCACAGTTTTCAGACAAAATTTGACCATTAGCTGAAGCTGAACCTTCCCACTGAGCGATTTCGCACTGAATTCCTTTCAAACCATCAAAATGGAGCTTGCAGAAGTTGCTTTAGCACCCATAGATGAAGACACATCTCTTGTGGTAGAGTGTGATGCTTCTGATGTAGTGATATCTGCTTTATTGAACCAAAATGGTCGGCTGCCAGTAGCATTCATGTCAAAAGCATTATCAAAGAGTGAACGATGGTACCCAGCTCTTAAAAAGTAAGCACTGTCAATAATCTAAGCTGTCCCAAAGTGGAGTCATTTACTATCATGAAAACCATTTACGTTAACTGACCAACACTATGTTTCATATATGTTTCACAATCAAAAGTGTACCAAGATTAAGAACAGTAAAATCCAAACTTGGAAAATGGAGCTTGCTGAGTTTTCTTACACTATCAAATTCTGTGAAGGGAAAAGCAATGTTCTTGCAGACTCCTTTACACTTGCTCACTGTCTCCCTATCTCCAGTAATCTAGATGACATTCATACTCAACTTTGTCATCCTGGTGTTAACCATCTGTTACATTTTGTCAAAATAAAGAATTTACCATTCTCAACAGAGGATGTCAAAGGAACGTGTGCAAACTGTAAGATTTGTGCTAAACTGAAACCAAAATTCTATAAACGCTCTGATGGTTCCCTTATAAAAGCAACCAAACCAATGGAATGATTGAGTATGGATTTAAAACAGCCCTTACCATCCACCATAGGTAACAAGTATTTGCTGGCAGTTATTGATGAGTACTCACAATTCCCTTTTGCAATACCATGTCCAGACATGCCTACATATACCATCATCAAGTGTTTAAATTCACTTTCCTCCCTACATGGCATGCCAGACTACATACATTCTGACAGAGGCAAATCCTTCATGTCCAAAGATCTCTGCAGCTACCTTACCAGCAGAGGGGCAGCAACCAACCACAGTGCACCATACCATTCTATCAGAAATGGCGAAGTGGAATGACATCAAGGTATCATTTGGAGAGCAATTCAATTGGCCTTAGCATCCAAGCAGTTACCTATCACTCAATAGCAGAAGGTATTACAAGATGTTCTACATTTAATTCATCCTTTGCTGTCAACTGCTGCCAACACAATTCCACACAAGCAGTTCTTCAACTTCCAGCATAAGGTTTATGTTGTTTGCATGGAAGTTGATGGTAATTAGTGCCATGTTTTATATCACTGTTATGTTTATCTTTGTATTGTACTGTATGCACTGGTCCGTAAATTATACATCATGTTTTAGGGAGTTTCATAAACTTCTTGTCGATGTGTAGGTGGGGGGCAGAGTTAAAGGTCAGCAATACCTGTTTATTAGTTAAAATGTCTGTCAAAGTAACGTCTGACATGGTTAGGCCGTTTAACAGTAAAGGTGATGTCATAGCATGGCTGAAAAAGGTTCAGTTGGTGCCAAAGTTGCAGAAAATTACTGACTTAGCATCATTTCTCCCTTTGTATTTGGAAGGAGACACACTTGCCCTTAATTTGGAGATGGATGCCTCAGATCAATTAGATGTTAATGAAATAGAGAATCGGTTGAAAGTTGCCTTTTCAGATGACATATCTACTGCATATGCCAAACTTACAAACTACAAATGGTCTGGTGAGAATGTGGATGTTTATGCCAACGAAATAAGGATGGCAGGATTAGCTGGGTTCTATGTATGTCAGGTGGCAAGCTTGAAATTGTAAAGTCGGAAATGGAGAGGACAAATACATCAATCTTAGGTGTAAGTAAGATCAAGTGGACAGGTAAAGGCAGTTTTCGGTCTGATCAGCACGTAGTTTACTATTCAGGACATGAATCACAAAGAAAGAATGGAGTAGCTTTCATAATTCCTGGCTATCTAGAAAATGTGTAATGGGTTTTAATCCAGTCTCGGATAGAGTGACCACCATCCGAATCAGGGGACAGCCAGTCAACATGACAGTGATACAAGTGTATTCCCCCACCACTGCTGCCGATGAAGAAGAAATAGACGAATTCTACCAGATTATGGAAGAAGTAATAAACGACACACCCAACAAAGATATCATCATGCTGATAGGAGATTTTAATGCGAAAGTGGGCAAGCTGCAAACAACAAATGTCACTGGGAAATATGGTCTTGGGATACGAAACAATGCAGGGGACAGATTAATCCAGTTCTGCACGGATTTGAATTTGACAATCACAAATACGTGTTTTCCACAACCAAATCGCCGGCTCTATACATGGACATCGCCAGGAGGAGACTACAGAAACCAGATCGATTACATTATATGCCAACACAGATGGCGAAGCATGGTACTAAGTACAAAAACTCGACCTGGTGCTGACTGCGGATCAGACCACGAACTACTCACGGCGAAAATCAAAGTGAAGTTGAGCAAAACCAAGAGTAAGCCATTGCAACAGAAAAAGTATGATCTCGACAACATTTCGGACAACTACTCGATCGCTGTATCAAACAGATTTGAGCTACTTTCTCACGATGAATCTACAAACGAGATGTGGGAAAGCATCAAATGCAACATTAGAGATTCAGCAAAAGAAACTTTAGCAGTAGCGAGACCACAAAAAAGATCAAAATGGATGTCGTCTGAAACAATAAATGTTGCTCACGACCGAAGGAAAGCAAAGAGTGAACGCGATACACAAAAATATAAGCGGTTGAATCAACGTTTCCAAAAACTTGTGAGAAGAGACAAAAATGATTACTTGTCCAAAGAGTGTACAGCTTTAGAAACTCACAGTACAACAGGTAATTCGCGGGAGCTTTTCAAGAAGATAAAGTCTTTGTCCGGTAAATTCAGAGCAAGGCTGGGAGTCATAAAGTCAAAAGATGGAAAAGTTTTAACAAGTGGAGAAGAAATCAAGGAAAGGTGGAAGCAATATACTTATGAGTTGTATGATCGCGATCCAGCAGTCAATGACATTTTTGTCCCAAAAGTTTTCACACCAGAGCCACAAGTGACACTTGAAGAAGTCCAAGCAGCTCTTAAGTCTATACCAAATCGAAAGTCACCAGGCATAGATGAAATTCCAATCGAGCTCTTCAAAGCAGCAGGAAAAGGCGCTATTAAGCAACTGACTAGACTTTGCCAAGAAATCTGGAAGACACTCGAATGGCCAAAGGACTGGAAGCGATCAATCTACTTACCATTACCCAAGAAAGGAGACGTCATGGAATGTGCGAATAACAGAACGATCGCATTAATTTCTCATTGCAGCAAAGTATTGCTGAGAATTATTCAAAGACGAACGGAACCATATATGGAGAGAGAGCTACCAGAAGAACAAGCTGGTCTTAGGAAAGGAAGAGGAACTGGTGACCACATAGCAAATATGAGATGGATAATGGAGTCAACAAGAGAAAGTCAAAAGGAAGTATATCTTTGCTTTATTGACTACAGTAAAGCGTTTGATTGTATAGATCATCATCGACTATGGTGCGAGTTACGAAAAATGGGAGTTCCAGAACATTTGACATCGCTCATGAGAAGCTTGTATGACAGCCAAGAAGCAACAGTAAGGACAAGCCATGGAGACACAGACTGGTTCAGCATAGGTAAAGGAGTGAGACAGGGTTGCATCCTGTCACCTTACCTGTTCAATTTATACGCGGAATCCATTATGCGTTCGGCTAATCTAGATGAAGATCAATTTGGAGTGAAGGTTGCAGGAAGAGTTATAAACAATTTACGGTACGCCGATGATACCACTCTTATGGCGGAAAATATGGAAGACCTGCAATGCCTTTTGAAAAAAGTAAAGAAAACAAGTGCAAAAGCTGGCTTATACTTGAATATTAAAAAGACAAAAGTAATGACTACCAGTGGACTGAGAGATTTTAGGATAGATGGAGAAAATATTGAAGTTGTCAATGCTTTCAACTTTCTAGGAAGTCTGATAAGTGAGGAAGGGGGATCAAGTGAAGAAATCAGGAGACGACTAGCTATGGCGAGGGCTGCTTTATCAAATTTGGATAAAGTTATCAAGAGTAATGACATTTCAAAGAAGACCAAAATTCGAATAGTAGAGACTATGATTTTTCCTATAGCTATGTACGGATGTGAAAGTTGGACGATCAGAAAACAAGATAGAAAACGAATAGATGCATTCGAATTATGGTGCTGGAGAAGAGTGTTAAAGATTCCCTGGATTAGAAGGGAAACAAACAAATCTGTAATTGAGAAAATAGCACCTGAATTATCTCTGGAAGGAAGAATAGTAAAACAAAGGCTAAGATTCTTTGGACACGTGATGAGGAAAGATGGCTGCCTGGAAAAAGATCTTATGCTAGCAATATGTGAGGGGCAGAGAAGAAGAGGGAGGCCACGACAAAGATGGATGGACGGTGTTAGAGAAGCCACGGGAAGAAATCTTGGACAGTTGAAAGAAGATGTATGGGACAGAGTGAAGTGGAGACAAATCGTGCATGATGTCACCAGGAGTCGCAGTCGACTTGACGGAACATGATGATGATGATGATGGAGATGGACTGGAAAATGCTGTAACATAAACCTTTATAAATGGATTTCCAGATACGATTAGTTTATCAATGCAACAATTGCCAAATGTAAAAACTGTCAATTAGCAAATTAATAGCTAGACCAAGAGTTTTTACTTCGAAATTGTCATCATTGCCATCAGCAGCCACTGCCCATGCTCTCAGAGGCAGTTATCAACAGCCAATTAAAAGCAGTGGAAAGCCAAATTCACAGATGAGAAATAATGATAGTTACTTTAAGTCAAAATTTGTCAAAAATAGAGGATCTTTTAGAGGGCAGTACTACCGGTGTGGAGGATCTCATATGCCAAGACATTGTGCAGAGGTTAAGGGAATTATCTGCTATCGTTGTGGTTAGCCAGGTCACATCTCCAGTCAATGTCAACAGGTAAATGGCAATGGGGGGTCTGTTGCACCAACAGTCACCCCCTCTCACAATTGACGGCACAAGACATAGAATTACCCATTATTACAGTAACAGGTAATGATTGTTCTAGATGAGCTTTGGTAGATAGTGGTTATACAACCACCATTGTCCACCGTAGTATAGCAGAGGGGTGTATCGACACTCCAGGTTATGTGAATGCATTTAGTGGCAGTGTTGTTCAGTGTAGGACAAGCAGTGGTTTGGAGATTAACAGTGGAAAATGCTTTGATTGCAGTTGATGCGATAGTAGTTGAAACAATAGTGAAAGAAGTTGACATTGTGATGGGTCTTGATGCAATTGCACAACTGGAAGGCACTACTTTGGGTAATAGGGTGATTAAATTCAGCCATGTTAATTTTGTTGTTTCTTATTGTGCGAAAACTGCCTCTGACTTGCCTGAAGCTGATGATTCCTGTGTTATTGAGGATACTGACTTTCATGCTAAATTTGATGATAAGCATAGGACTGTTGAAAGCTGTAGATCAATGGATAGAGAAAGGCACTTTGATTCCTTGGAATGGTGCAGTAGAAAATGGTATTTTACCTTTGATGACAGTTGAACAACCTACGAAACATAAAGTTTGATCTGTATTGTACTACCAGGAATTGAATAAAGGGGTTGAATGCCACACTGGCGACGATGTTATCGATGTATGCTGTGAGACTCTTTGTAAATGGAGACAAATGGATTGTATAACTTTGGTTGATTTGTAATCAGCCTACTTGCAAATTTGAGTTGATGAAAAGCTGTGGCTGTACCAACTCGTAGAGTACAAAGATAGGATCTATTGCCTCACATGACTGGGTTTCGGATTGAATTGTGCCCCTCGAATCATGTCAAAAATATTAAAAACTGTCCTGAAGAAAAATGACCAGATTTACAGAGCCACTAATTCATATATTGATGATATATTGGTGGATGAGAAATTAGTGTCTGTAGAAAAATTGATTCAACACCTGGGGAAATTTGGACTAGTAAGCAAGGACACAGAGTCATTGGAAGGTGGTGCTGCTCTTGGTTTATGGTTGAAGTTAGTTAATGGCGATCTGATGTTTTACAGAGGTAATCAATTGCCAGTGCTGCAGGACAGTTTAACCCATAGAGAATTATTTTCAGTATGTGGAAAATTGACTGGGCAATACCCAGTAGGTAGATGGTTGCGTGTGGCTTGTAGTTATATTAAGAGACAAGCTCAGGGGTCTTGATGGGAGGACTCTGTTGGTGAAGAAGTTGTGAAAATGTTAAAAGACACTCCAGAACGAGTGAATGAAGACAACCCAGTGACAGGAGCTTGGCATATGCAAGAGTCACAAAGGTTTTGTTTGGTGCGATGCGAGCTCTTTAGCTTTGGAAATGCTGCTAGAAATAAATGGTATAACTGTTGGAGATGCTGCTTGGCTCAGAAAGAAAGATAGTTTTAATCACACCAATGTAGCTGAGCTGGAAGCAATGTTGTAAGGTGCTAATCTAGCTTTGAAATGGGGTCTCACTGATGTAGAACTTAAAAGCGATTCAGCTACAGTTGTAGGATGGATAAAAACTAAGAGAGTGAGAACAAAAGGAGCATAGGAAATGGTAATAAAGTGTTGTTTGGGTATATTAGGAAACCTGCTAGAGAAATTTGATATTTCTCTTCATGCTACCTTTGTTCCAACCGAGAAGAATAAAGCTGATATTTTAACAAGGGTACTTAAGGAGTGGCTGGCATTTTAAAAGACTGCAGAAAACAATCTCAGTCGATGTTGTAGTAGTTTAGATCTTACTGCCATGCATAACAGACATCACATGGGTGCAGATAGAATGCTATATCTAGCCAGAAAAATGGACCTAACTGTAACTAAAAAAGAAGTACAGACAGTAGTGAAGTGTGAGAGATGTCAGTCGATAGATCCTGATCCTGTGATGCAAACAAAAGGTGAAATTGAGATTGATAAAAATTGGTGTAGATTGGCAATTGACAGAACTCATAAAAGGCAAATTCCTTAATTGTCGATGATCAATTGTGGTCCATCACATTTTGCAATATGGAAGGAAATTAGAAACGAAACAGCAGTTGAAATTGCCTGCGTTTTGAATGAAGTTTTTCTGGAGAGAGGACCGGTCAATGAGGTATTGATGGACAATAGTGCAACATTTCATTCTTCATGCTTAAAGGACATGTTTGATAAATGGAAGATAAACTGTTACTTTAGAGTCGCATACAGAGCTGGTGGTAATGGTGTTTTTGAACAGAATTATTGGACAATTAAAGCTATTGCAGAAAGAAGTGACATTATCCCACAAGAAGCTCTTTTTTGGTATAACATTACACCAAGATCACACGATCAACAAACAATACCACAAATAGAGCTATTTAATTATGGAGGTCTCCATTAGTTGAATCTACTGTCAATTTCCCAGTAGAAGAAGCAATGGTGGAGCTTGGGGATGAAGTGTGGGTTAAGCCTCCAAATGCTCATTGCACCACGGAATGGTGTAGAGGCCATATAACAAAAGTAAATTCAGGAAATAATGTTTCTGTTGATGGTGTAACATGACATATATTGGACATCAGCCCAATCACACAACCAACAAGTGATGGGTCCAATCAATCTCCTGAGAACCCAATTGAAAAGTCTGATAGCAACTGTAGACATCAGATGGGGGATTACAATGGTGGCTGTGAAGATAACATGGTGGAGTGAGAACCATTGACTTTAAGGCCACAGCAGAATAGGCAACCTCCATTGTGGATTGTTGACTATGACATGGATTATTAACCTGGTACAATCTGTTTTGTTAGTTTTATTCTCCTTTACTTGTTGTTTGCATGGATGTTGATGGTATTTAGTGCCACACTTTATGTGACTGTTATGTTTATCTTTGTATTGTACTGTATGCACTGGTCCATAGATTATACATCATGTTTTAGAGAATTTCATGAATTTATTGTCCATGTGTAGCTGGGGGGCAGAGTTGAAGTGAAGTGATACCTGTTGTAATTTTTAGCTGACAAATTTAGATTGATTGTTATATTTTATTACAGTTCAATAATTACTTTACTCTTATCATGAAAATGTTGTATTGATTTAATTGACTTAACAATACTTGATTTATTTTTATATTTTTCTTAGGTCTATATATTTACTATGCTGGTTTTGTGTTTGATAAAGCCTTAGTTCAGGCCTACTTCTGTATCCAATTTATAAGAGACCCCTTTCATAACTGTTTCTTTGTTATCATTGTTTGTTGTGATTTGCCTATTTTGAGAATCCTGTGTATTGATTGGTCTATTTTACAATCCTGCTCTTAGATTAGGATTCTCCCTTGCTGACGTAACATTGTTTGTTATTATGCTCATACCATATTTATTTTAATGTATTAACTTCTCTAGTGGTTTTGAATCATAATAAAAACCTCAATCAGGTTTTTATTCTTGTTGTTCACTTTGTTCAGTTTAGTTGTTTCATTCTTACAACATTTTTGTATTTTAGAACTCTTACCAATCAATGTGCTCCCACTTTCCAATCAGAGCATGGGCACTAAAACTAGCTAAACTCAACAGTTAAACACAAGTTAAGCCTAAATTTCAGGAGACATCCAAAGCATGACCATCTCTGAAATTTCCTACCTTTTTTCAACAACTTCCCAACCAGGAAGTTGTTGAAAGCAACACTTTGTGGACAAGAATGGTAAATAATCACTCTTGACATATTGCTCCTTTGACACTTCAGCCATCCAGTTAAGGTAAGTCTACTCTGAACCAATGTTGAATTCTACAGCCATGCTGTTCTTTCTAATTCCTTTTGAACAAATTATACAAAATGGCATAGGGCCAGGGTTCATAGAAATGTCACTAGATAACAGCAAAATGCACTGAGAATTTCCGTGTACTTCATTGACCTTGTTGATCAAGGTGGGTGATAATATAGTCATCATCATCATCAATGATGTATTTCATCTGCATGAGCAAATATTACATGGTTTACTGCTGCCCTCCAAGCTTGGCAATTTTGTGCAGTGTTCTCTATGTCCTCTTCTTTATATAGACCTATTTTCTGCAGATCCTTCTCTACTATTTTTATCCAGGTTGTTTTTTGTTGACCCTTTGATAGTTTAACTTTCCTTTTAGCCTCTTTTAACCCAAATAACTCTATGTGACATTCTGTGTTTAAATGGGTTATATTTTAGCACCAGGTCATTTTGTGCTATCATTTCTGCCAGATAATTGTCATTGTTATTCATTTCTCCTTTTCCACATCTTCCAATAAACTTTGGGTACTCCAAGTGTTCACTTCCAGTTTTTGCATTCATGTCACCAGCCAAAAGCAAAATGTTTCTTCCACTAACTTTTATTATTTCATTATATAGTTCTTTATAATATTTCTCTCTGATATTTGAATTTTTTTCACTTACTCAAGTGTTGGTGCATACGTTGAGATGAAGATAAGCTTTTTGTTTTCGTCACTTCGTGATATTGTTGCTAGGCATATTATGTGTTATTCTTTTAAAATATGATTTTAGATCTGTTCTTTTAGCTATACCTACTCCATGATATTTGTTGTTTTCCGGTCCTGTGTAATATAAATCATATTTTCCTTTTCCATCCATTGCTTTTATCTGTGTTAATCCTGTTCCTTTCAAATTATGTTCTTGCACTCCCAAGATGGTCATGTTGTGTTTCTTCATGTCATCAGCTGGATCTTCTCTTTTTGCATTTTTCTTTATTCCTTTCACATTTAAACTTCCTGTTGTCATCCATCTTTTTCTGTGTGTTTTTCTGCACATTTCGCCTTGAACTTTGATGGTGTTTGTTAATTATTATAATTATTATAATTATTATTAATTATTATAATTATATAATTATAATTATTAATTATTATAATTATATAATAATAAATAGTCAAAAAGTAGTGAGGCGTCACCCTTCACTGCCGGTATACTCTATCTTCTGCCATTTAATAGGATAGGTACTTGAGCATATTTCAGCTCCAAAAATTATGATTAAAATTGGTTCCACATTTGATTATCCATTCATTTGTATCTTCAACATTAGTTTTGTTGATTTCATCGATAACGGATGCGTGGTAACTGAATGTTTTGAATAAATTTAATGAAAATAAAACTTGAAACAAAATGTGAACAAATGCCATCTTGATCAGAATTGGTACCTGTTTGCATACCGATACTTAAAGTTTAAACTCTGTCGTTAGGTACGATAACTTATGTAAAGTGACAAAAGAAAGCTATGGCAACTATTTGAGCCAGCTGATCACTAAAATCGTTGTACACTTCCACTAAAAATACTCAAAGTCAACTGAATGTGTTCACCGCGTTTATGTACATCAGAAGGCTATGACTTTTCCGAGTAATCCAAGTACGTAGCAAGTAAGTAGAAAACCAAAGTAAAAACGTTGACAGTGGTGAGCAGATCAACTTGTTCCTTAACGTGAAAGAAATAACTGATTTGACATAACTATGACTTCTACAATCTCGAGCAATCAGTGTGTACGAAATAAATGCAAAACCATCAAAGTGAACTCGATTAGTACAAAAAAACTAAATCCCAACTACAAATTATTTCCTTCGGGAAATTCCAATCCCATAAATGGTTTAACTAACTGGAACATTAACTTAACTTCAATCACTTAAATATTAGATGTAATAATTTGAAACAGAGGAGATATCAAAACACAGCATGCAAATAGATTTTCCCGCCAAAAAAGTGGCTTCGCGGAAATATGCTTTGGCCATGTGGACATTTCTTACGAGAATCACGTGAGGAATGATAATGTTACAAAGAGACAGAGAAGGAGTATGAACATAAGTGACAGATGCAGAAGAGCAAGGTTAAGATGGTTTGGGCATGTTAATAGGTAGGAAGAGAACTATGTCTGCAGGAAAAGAATGGAGATGGTACCAATTGGTAGGAGGAGAATAGGAAGCTCCAAGCTAAGAAGGATGCAATGCATCCCGATGGACATCAACGGATTTGCCACAGAAGAGGATGATACCCTGGATCGAACAACGTGGAGAAAATTGACTGCCGCAGCCAGCCCATACTGAAAGTGGGATAAAGCTAGAAGAAGGAAAATTGGGATCCTGTATTGTAAAATGAATTAATTATTTAAAATACTGTAGGGAAAAACAGACTTTTCTTCACAAAATAATGCATCATTTTGAACGTATATTAGGTTATGATTGAAACACGATATGATTAATATTCTAAAAGATGAGCAACTTCCTTTTTTCCCCGTTATTATATTTTATTATATTATATTATGTTATTACATTCATTGCATCAATCATTAAATGACTGATTTGTCGAACGTTTATCAATGCAGAACACTTTGTATTCACTCAATGCAATCAACACATTTATGTGAACATTCACTCGATTGCCATGGCACACTTAACAACACAAAAATTATTTCATAATGTAAAAACAAAATAAAAATCTAACTAAATAACTATAAAATACAAAGCTAATAAATTTGTTTCTCCTTAAAAATATCAATTGTAATATCAGTGTAAATAGAAAAGTGCAGTGAAACATCTTTGATTTCAGACATCTTCTAAAAAGACCCAATAATGTCAATACTGACTATATGTAAACAAATTTAAGCCTACATAATACATATATATATATATATATATATATATATATATATATATATATATATATACACACAATATATACAGAGAAGGAAAACTTAGTTAATCAAGAATAAAATAGCAAATTTGTAAAAAAGCATCTACTCACATTTCGGGATTCTGAAGTACTCTTCGACTTGTTGAAATATCGGATTAAGTGTAATGACGTAGGTAAAAAGCAAATGAGCAGTAAGAACTGATTCAGCAATTACTGTAACTCCATAATATGACTTGTTTTTTCTTAAAGTAACAAGTACATTTTCATCTAATTTATCTCCATAGACTAAAAACGGAATCGCTGCAGTTGGAATATATATGAACAACACAATACCAAATGCAGCTATGGCAGCTTTTGGAAAATCTTTTGGCTTTCTCATGTCTGTTTGAAAGGTGGGAAACAGGGAAGCTCCTCCAAATGTAAATACCATGGTAGCAAGGCCACTGAAAAACGATTCCACTGTAACAGAGTTATAATTCACCGTACTTAAATCTGATGGACGGTCAACAAAAGACTTGTATATAATCAAAACACAGGCAGAAGCTGTAAAAACGCTTGCACCTAGAGCTAAAGGCCAGATATCTTTAGGAGTAGCAAAATAACTTAATGGTAAAAGGCTAAGACAACAGATCAAAAGCCATATGCGAAACTTATGGGATTCTGGTACACTTCCAAAATCAACATCAACTAGATTTGTAATGTTTTGAGATGATAATAGCAGAAATACAACACAAACACCGAATAAGGTGATAAGAATGCAAAATTCGACCAGTCTTTTTGCTGGATTTCCATAGCTTTCAAATCCAATTGCAGGGTATGGATCTCTGATCGATGTCTTGTATATAACGTCTCTGTTTCTAATAATTATCCAGCATTCACCTAAACGAATACCACTGTAAAGTGCAATTAAGCAGCACGTTGTAAGTATTAAAATGCCTGTCCATCCTGTGTCTCTTAATGCTCTTGGCAATGTCAAAATACCACTTCCTGCCATTTCGGCAACAATGAATAAAACGCAAATTGTGATGCTCATACCTTTTCGTGGAAGTAAGAAATCATCTGATTTTGCAAATAATTCAGAGTCTTGACAATAAGAATCACTACTGTTTGTCTTGCCAAATCCATCGTCAAACGAACTTGAAGTACAAACACGTTCCTCTGATTGCACTTCTGTCATGATTTTTTTTCCAGAATAAAAGTTAACAGGACGAATTACGTGTGGACACTGTTTTGAATAGTTGCACGCAAGCGAAAACTCGAATCTTGTGCAATGACTCAGATATAATTATAACAAGGAAGTAACGAAGTGTCCCCACAGCGGGCTGACAGCCTTGCAAACCGACACCTTTTCCTCGTGCTTTTACCGGAAGTAAATTTTCATTGATCGATTTGTTCAGGCCACAACATGAAGATCAGGCTTGGGAACAATGGGAACAATAGAGTTTCCAGTATTCTGCCACACAACTCTCTCTCTCTCTCAAGGTGTCGAATCCTGTCGGACGTTGACTGCCATGACGCGCCACCTTCTACGATTTCTGGCAGCGTGTACGAGGTCACAAGCTGTGGTTCCTGTCCATCTGCCAACGTCTT
>RDPX01000355.1:31109-47476 GCA_003991215.1 Morbakka virulenta | reverse complement strand
TTCTTTGATGTAATATTTGAAAAACTCCACGCAGTCTCTAAATTAACAAGAGATATTTCATACCTTTTGTTTTGATCCATATCAAGAGGTGGGTTGAATTCTGTGTCAATTCTACTTCCACTTCCACTAATGATAAACGTTTTGCCTGGCATTTTTATTTTAGCTGATATTTTATGAAACAATGCTCATTTGAGCTCCATCACTTTTAAATTTCAGCACCATATCACTGATACAGAGACAATAAGCTCGTGTTTCTGCGGGTACATTTTGACTAAACTGACATTTAATTGTTTTATTAGTTGTCCTATATTTTAATCATTTGTTCATGTGATATCATTTCGTCGTCCAAGGCTGCACTCAATAAACTTGCGATTGAATTTAGTTTACTTTCTGCCATTACTTTAATCCGATCGTGTTTCTGAGTTTTTGTTCTAAGTTTTCTAATAACAATCTTTATGATACCACTTGTTATAGCACAAGCAGAGGCAACACCAATTGTGATAGGTACAGCTGGAGTACCAACTACAGAAGCCAGTAAACCAGTGCTGACACCACCAAGTATTACTGCTGTCACTGTGGTTCCACTATCCACACAATCCAATACATTTACTGCTCGTTGATATTTTTAGTAAGAGCTTTTCGAGTGTTAATTTCATTTACAAGCTCGTCGTTTAATCGCACAATTTGTTGTACCCTAAACCTAGATGTTGCATCTAAGGTTGGGTACAGATTACCTTCTGGATACTTATCAACTTTTTCTGACATTTTTTATGCACAAGATTTTATTCTTGCCCGTTCAGTGTATACACCTGCCAAACAGGCTCTTTAGCTGATGTGACAATCATTTCTTTATAATATTCTCCAAGGAAGGTCACTGTTAACTTTGAATTATCAACGATATCCCACTTGATATTCTCTTTGAGTTTAGGAGGTGTCCCAAACTTTAAGACCTGTGGCATCAACAGCGCTGTTTGGATAGTCTCGTTATCACCAATTTTAAGAGCTGAAGCATGAACTAACGTAAACTTCTCAATACTATGTTTTAACTCATATTTCTGGTTGAAGCGAACTATACCTTCCCATATCAATTTCATAGGTGCTAAACTGATACCTGTTGGCGTTGATTGAATTCCTCCATCTGGCTGGATAATCACAACCCCAGGGTTGCCTTGAGGTCCTGAATCGCCCTTGTCACCCTTGTCACCCGTGTCACCCTTGTCTCCCTTAACACCCTTGTCTCCTTTATCGCCCTTGTCTCCTTTTTTACCTTTTGGTCCCTGTAACCCTCTTTCACCTTGAGATCCAACCAACCCTTTTGGACCCATTGGAGATCTTAGAAAAATCTTGTTGAGTTCATATTTCAATTTGCTCTTTGTTTCAAACACTCTCACAGTCTTGAAACCTGATCCTACAGTCAGTTCAACAATCATTGTTACATTTCCAATTGCTATAGGAAACTGAATCATTGTAGGGTTTCTTTTACCCGTTTCTATTGCTGATGCAGGTATAATTGTTGTTCTATATATTTGACCGTAGTTATATCCAGCAACAAATTCCTTATTGACCAATGGATTTAGTAAATCTTCATCAGTTTTTAAGGTATATGATTGTCCTGGTGAGAGTGGACACTCGAGTAACTGTTCCCGTTTGGCAGAGTTACCCGGTGGTCCCTGAGGTCCTTGGGGTCCCTGTGGTCCTCCTTTTGTATTTCTGTTAACATTTTCTCCAAAAAAGCTAGGGATTAAAAAAAAACCATATGTATTATCTCTTACACCAAAGAAACCTGCACCATCACTGAGAATTTTTTAAAACGCACAGGCAGAGTTGACCTCATATTTTTGTGTCTTCGGTTCTTGAACTTACTCAGTATTTCTCTGGATGCATAAGTTTCCTTGTTATATTATGAGGGTGTTTTTAGATATCTTTGTAGCTCAAAAGGTGTTATGCATCCGAATGAATCAAAATAAATTCTGTTTGAACCTTTTTTATACCAACACACCCAGTGAGATCCTTGTGGATTCGAATCATTAAAGTTCATAATCCCACACTCAGTCTTTTTAGGTTTTTTGGGTAAATTCATGAAAACTCCTCGAAAGTTGGGTATCTTTAACTGTTTGACGATATCGTATATATCAAAGTTTGTTAGGCTATCGTAACCTAACTCATTTTTTACAACGAATGTGTTCATTTTTCAATGTAAAATAAATACTTTAAACAACATCACCAAAATCAATCCATGAGTTAAACTCTAGGCCATATCCTTCCCACTTTACGTATATCTGTTTCTTACCATTTTTCTGTCAGCGTTTGATAATCTTTTTAGTTCTAAACACATCTTCCTTTGACGACTGAAGCTCCTGCTCGTAGAATGAGCCTAGATCTTTATCACCGTTCAGGTCTGCTATCTTGTATGTATGTGGTGTAGTATTCTGAACTCTGTTATGACAAACAGCTCTTTTGTCCAGTTTGTTGTATACCCTTTTCAAATGTTTTTTTCTTCTTAGTAATTCCAACACGATCACCAACTTTGAATTTTGGTTTAGTTTTCTCTGGTTGGTTTTCGTATAAAGTAAGATAAACTTTAGTTGAATTTTGGGGGTTACTTGCATCATTCGGTGTCATTTCAATGCTCCTGTGTTTAGTGCTGTTGTACTTTCAACCATATCAGGTAAAACATCAATGTACTTACTCGTTTGATTCGCAGTGAAATATTTATACGTTTTGTTCTTCATCATTTGGTTCAATCTCTCGACAACAGGTAATTTCTCTTCATTATTGGTGCTGTACAATTCCACGTCATGTTTCTCTAGCAAATTCTTAACATGTTTGTTGTAAAATTCTTTACCTTTATCAGTCCAAATTTTATCGGGAACCCTTTGTAAGAACATTTTTGCAAAAGCTTTTTCTACTTGAATACCTGTCTTATTTTTTAAAGGAATCAACCAACCATACTTGCTAAATATATCAATCACTACTAGTAAATACCTGAACCCATTGTTGTACTTGGATAAATTTTGCATCTCCACAAGATCTGCAGCGTCATCAATTTTAGATACAAGGACTCTACGTTTCGGGATTCGTGTTTACGTACAGGTTTGTGCAANGTTGTAAAATTCTTTACCTTTATCAGTCCAAATTTTATCGGGAACCCTTTGTAAGAACATTTTTGCAAAAGCTTTTTCTACTTGAATACCTGTCTTATTTTTTAAAGGAATCAACCAACCATACTTGCTAAATATATCAATCACTACTAGTAAATACCTGAACCCATTGTTGTACTTGGATAAATTTTGCATCTCCACAAGATCTGCAGCGTCATCAATTTTAGATACAAGGACTCTACGTTTCGGGATTCGTGTTTACGTACAGGTTTGTGCAACTCGTTGGCTACTTTATCATGCCATTTCATACCCATCCCAAGTTTTTGTTTTGCGACACTACTGCTCAATCTGCTTCTTCAACCTAAACGGTTAGATTACAACTGTTTGTTGGTTTTTGGACGAAGCTTGTTTCAACCAGAATACAAAATACTTAGAGCTGGATTACAAAATGGTTTGACAAAGGAACAGATCACCAACGTCTTTGTGAATAAAGACCTCTTTCATAAAAACAAAGTTGATGTCATTGAGGCTATACAGGAAGTAGGTAAGTCTAAGGAAATCCCTGGGGAAGTGGGCGAGTTCCCTAAAATCAAAGCTGAATTTTTACAGACTGCAGTGACATACCAGACCCAAGTGAGTTAGATAAAACACATAAAAACTTGATGATATTTGATGACTGCATTATGGAAAAGCAGAGTAAAGCAGAGGCATATTATACTAGAGGTAGACACAGTTAGCTTCTACATCAGTCACAATTACTTTCTATTACCAAGAAGGACTGTTAGAAAGAACGAACACACTTTATTGTACTGTTTCCACAAGATGATAAAAACATCAATCATATCCACAAGGATCATGCATCAGCAGATATGTCTTTCGGTGAGTTCAAGAACTCTTGTAAAACATGCTGGAAAGAGAAACACGGATTTGCTACTATAGATTTATCAAGTGGGAAATATGAAGGTAGATATAGAAGTAGCTTTAATATGTTTTTTATACCTAATGAATGAACACACTTTTACGAACGCTCAAATTTAACGCATCAAACACCATTTACTATAGATTTTTTAGCGTTGGGCGTTGGGAGTTAGGCGTTGAACATAATATCTTATGTCTAGAAAAACAAGTCGTTTATTAACATTAAAGATTCATCCAAAGGAGATGAGATTATGAAAGAATACCTTTAGAGCATAAAGAATATCCAACAACAAAATCTAAACGAAGGATTGGGTGAGTTAGTTATAACTGAAGAACATCAGAGATCATTGAATCGAATAGTAGAGCTGCTGAAGAAATTGGAAGGGATTTAGCACCCATTAGACGCCAGCTGGAAAATCTGAATGAAGTGATTTGGATGGACAGGACATTACAACCAGCTCTGACTCCTCCCGAAGACTATAATGTGACCTATACGCCGAAGTCGAAAGTAATTGGACCTGTTGGTGCTGATAATTTACGAAAATCGCTAAGTAAAGCGAAAGAGTCTGATACTGTGTTCGTTATCTATGAAAAAGATGATAGTTTTTGGATTGGAAATAAGCCAGTGGAAATTGAAGGTGATGACATAATAATCCCTAGCGGGCTCGCACGCTCACCAAACCATCGATATCATGGAACAAAGGGATTATGGTCTCTATTGACTAAAAAGGAGCCTGTTGGTGATGATAATGATGATATCTTAACTTAAAAACAAATTTTTTATCACACTGATGCCCTCTTTCAGAATTATGATTCACGAGGCAAAACTCCAAATTCTAGCAAAGGGAAAAAGTAGTCGTTAGTGAAACCATTTTGGGATGAATTGAAGAAACCAAAGAAAGGTAGTGGTGTTGTTATTTGAGTTCCGCCCTAATGAACTTGTTAATCGCTTGACGTTATTGGTTGCTGAGTATCAAGCTGGAAATAGAACAACCCAAACTAAGATAGTAGTAATTGCTGATGAACTCTTAAGAAAGGGTATTATTGACAGGCAACAGTATAAACAATTAAACACCAGTCTGTTTGGATAAAAAAAATATCTGCTTCTTATAAAAATGATTGTGAAGCGTAAAGTTAACCATCGATATGTATATGGAGGAAACGATATTTCTGACATTGTTAGTAAAATAGCAAGTAAGATTGCAAGTAAGACTCCTGAAGCCATTGCTAAAGCCCAAGCGAACAAGTTGGTTAACAAAGTCATAGAATCAGCTGTAAAATCAGTTGAGAAGGCACTTGTAGATCAGAGTGGAAAGGTAGCAAAGGCTGTTGTTGACAAAGGTGCTAGTAAAATTAAAAAGCTAGTGAAAAACAAAACGCTGCTAGCTTGATAAAAAGTTTAGTGACCCCTTCACTCTCTCCAAGTAGTTTGAATAATTTGATTTCTGGTTTGGCTTTGAAAAAAGTTGGTTCAGGGATTGTTTTGGATTAAAGCAATCCTTTTGTATAAATAAAAACAATGAATTACGAGATAATGAAACGAATTACGTTAGTGTCGATAGCTCGCTCTCGCAGTATAAAAATATTCTTGTAAAATGACTAAATATCAGCTAACCAAGATGTTGGGAAAGAACGATAAGGATACAAGCTATTTTATTGACGAGGAGGTTCAGAAGCAAACGTATGAGAACTGGAAGAAATGGAAGATAAACAATCAAGAATATTGCGCGAAATATCAACATGACTATCATAGTGCTTGGTTCGCTAGAAACAAAGAGCACTGTGCTAAATATATGTGTAAATATAGACAAAAACAAAAAGAAAAATTTTTGTAACCATTCAGTGGTTACAAGATGAAAAAATTGATTTTGATTTAAGGAATTATATAGCAGTAATAAAATGGAAATGAATCGTATGACTGTTGTTCAATTGAAAGCTCTTGCAAAAAAGCGTGGCCTTCGAGGCTATTCAAAGCTCAGAAAAGCTGAGCTAGAAGAATTATTGGCGGGCTCACCAGGAATGCAGCGACCCGCTATTTGTATGGCTGCACTTGCACCTAGACCAATTCCTGCTCCAAGAGTGATTAGGCCTGACCGGCCTTCTCTTCAACGACCTGTATCAGCACCAAGACCTGTTGGACCTGTCCCTCCCCCGAGAACCAAAAGATATGCTCCAGTCCAACAAATTACGAATTGAGAGAGGGGAAAAGATATTGTATCTAATTTTATACATAGCAGTTAGGGCATAGAATTCATTTTTGCTACTTCAAGAATAACGTAACCATCACAAGTGCCAAAAAAAGCAATTAAAGAGGGAGCTTTGCGTTTGTTCTGATTGGAACGCAAAATCGGCAATAGTGGTGGCGCTAAAATTCAAAACACAAATCTGATCTCAAGTTAGTAAATCCCTATCTCAAAATCCACACCTCGAATTTTCACACAATTTACGGCAAATTGGAGGTTTTGTATGGCATAAAATTCATTTTTGTTATTTTCAGAACGATGTAATTACCACAAGTGCCCATAAAGCAATTTTTGAGGGTGCTTCTGTGTTTGTTTTGAGTGCAACGCAATAGCTACGTATCACCTCGTATATCCGCGCTTCTACTTGCCGGAATTCTGATGACCTTCTCCTAGTCTCTGTTGCTAACCGACTTGATCGACCACGCAAAAGACTGAAATCCAGAACAGTTTTGGTGAGCTTGAAAAACTGGAGCCTCCGCCACTTCAATGTCCACTTGATCTTCAGCCTGTTGCTGAAGAACGTATCCCCAGGTTAACACGAAAGCAATGATGCCCTCTCAACAGATAGCGAACCTGTAGTGTCAAGACTAAATGGTATAACAAGCCCTGAGTGTGNAGAATATTGCGCGAAATATCAACATGACTATCATAGTGCTTGGTTCGCTAGAAACAAAGAGCACTGTGCTAAATATATGTGTAAATATAGACAAAAACAAAAAGAAAAATTTTTGTAACCATTCAGTGGTTACAAGATGAAAAAATTGATTTTGATTTAAGGAATTATATAGCAGTAATAAAATGGAAATGAATCGTATGACTGTTGTTCAATTGAAAGCTCTTGCAAAAAAGCGTGGCCTTCGAGGCTATTCAAAGCTCAGAAAAGCTGAGCTAGAAGAATTATTGGCGGGCTCACCAGGAATGCAGCGACCCGCTATTTGTATGGCTGCACTTGCACCTAGACCAATTCCTGCTCCAAGAGTGATTAGGCCTGACCGGCCTTCTCTTCAACGACCTGTACCAGCACCAAGACCTGTTGCACCTGTCCCTCCCCCGAGAACCAAAAGATATGCTCCAATCCAACAAATTGTGAGCTTGAAAAACTGGAGCCTCCGCCACTTCAATGTCCACTTGATCTTCAGCCTGTTGCTGAAGAACGTATCCCCAGGTTAACACGAAAGCAATGATGCCCTCTCAATAGATAGCGAACCAGTAGTGTCAAGACTAAATGGTATAACAAGCCCTGAGTGTGACAACATGGGAGTTTCCGCCAAGCACATCGTCGAAACCAGCCCATCAAATAGACTTACTACTGGAATGGATGAACTATGTAACCTCAACGAAAACTCGGTGGGATGGCTATCAAATCTTACTGTTGATATCTGATTAAACTTGCAGCTGTGAACGATATATATATTATTTTTTTTATTTCCTATTACAGCCAATACTATAATTTATTGTAAGAAAGCTACTCCACTTGCGTCTCCATGATAAGATGGGTATTTTTTTAGAGGCATTTGCTTACTTCAGTAGATATTTACATTTTTCCCATTTCCAATTGGTTACAGACTGTGATAACGATCCAGAAGTTCATTGGGACCTCCTTCATGACAGAAAGAATTTTTAATTTTCATGAGATTTGTCTAGACAAATTTAAAGACAATATTCATATATACTGGGAGTGAAAGCCTACGAAGGTAATATAGGGATTTAAAAGCTAATCATATTGCTTGAATATAGGTCTAAAATTCTTAGCTGTGATTTGCCATTGAAAAGTATACTTATATATCACAATTACTACAATAAGTGAAAATGTAATTTTACAGTTTTGCTGAATAAGATTTCCCTTGCCACAATTACTTCCAGGTCATCCAAGGGTAAGATGTAGCATCTGTTGTCTTACACTTGGACCTTGAAACACCAGATTGGTGTCTGGAGAGTTCAATCTGGCTTATGGGAAGGAAATTGCGCAGCCTTGAAATTCCACCTTGGTGACTGGGGCATCATACTGGATCAGGGGAAATAAGTGTTTTGAGTTTCTTTAAATAAAGTTGTCTTTGACCTGCGGGATGTCCGATACAAAACTCCCTTAAAGAGTAGATAGACCCCAATTATAAGGCCATGTCAGATGCATGCCTGCTACAGGTACCACTTAGTCCTGGACTATATGTCCCCCGTCGAGACATTGGCGAGTAAAACAGCAACCCTACCAGACTTGCTTGATGGGGAGGGTATCTAAACTATTACAGACAAACAAAACAAGGATAATATATAAGGATGTCCCCAAGTAATGCGGATAAAAGGCATACATAATTTATTTCTGGCTGAAAAAGTAGAGGGTAAAAGAGCAAGAGGGAGACAGAGGATGGCATTTTTGAATAACATCAAAGAATGGACAAACACATCAAGTGAAAAGAAACTCATTCACACATATCTAGATGAAGAATGGATTAAGTACATAATAGTCGTCAACCCTCGGCATTACATGTAAAGAAGAATACAAACGTTTGCTTGCCTTTCCAGAAAATAAATTTACACTCACGTTGACTTAAGTATGAGATGCCTCCTTCAAAGTTAATTTTATTTAGTTGAAAGCTTTCCTCATATCTTGAATTGCTGAATAAGTAGATACACAACCAGCAACTGTTGCCACCACAATTATCTCAATATGAAATACTTTTATGTAAAGAGGACAGTCTCTTTTCAACTTCAAATAAAATATACAAGGGAAGACAAATGACATCATTGTTACACTTGTGCCTCCAACCAACTGCAATATTGTCCTAAAATGTGGTACAGCTTGGGCTGTACCTAATACCAGTAATACTAAGGATGTCCGAATTATTAGTCTTTTCCATCCAAAACCTGGTAAAATCAGAAATAAATATATTCACGTTAAACTATCGCAAGTTTAAGAAATTCATATATGCTTACAATATACGAAAACTCTACTGGAAAGTAGCCTAAAAAAAAATTCTTCATGGGATAAAAACATACAAATTGAAATGAATATATACACTTTTGCAAGAGTGAACTAAAAACAAAATTATCAAATGAAAGGAACAATTGTCATTAAATATTTTGAAAAGATTTCCTCTGGGTACAGGTTTGATCATCTGCGTTATTAGTGCTTCTTAATTCTTGCTTTTGAAATATTGGAAAATCATATTATTTTATGTAGTACGCATTTTATTATACATTTTCTGTAAAAAAATTTAAAAAGTATGTACACCTTTAACTAGATTGTTCACTCGAAGGCTCAGTCCTATATGCGAAATGTGAAATTAACAGCTTATCATACAACAGGCTCCAGGTTTTGAGTTTCACACACATTCCTGAAAGTACTGGGCCTAAATGGTTTCTCTGTTATAAGTGGTATGCTACTTAGTCTGTCTAAACTTTTGGAGATAGAGTTGAGAGAGAGAGAGAGAGAGAGAGAGAGAGAGAGAGAGAGAGAGAGAGAGAGAGAGAGAGAGAGAGAGAGATAGAGAGAGAGACAGAGAGAGAGAGAGAGAGCTACAGACAGGGAGACAGAGATATACACAAAGAGACAGAGAGAGGCAGAGAGAGGTAGAGAGAGAAAGAGAGAGACACAGAGAGACAGAGAGAGACAGAGAGAGGTAGAGAGAGAAAGAGAGAGACACAGACAGGCAGAGAGAGACACAGAGAGAGAGAGAGAGACAGGGAGACAGAGAGAAACACAGAGAGACACACAGAGAGAGAGGTAGAGAGAGAGAGACACACACACAGATAGGCAGAGAGAGACACACAGAGAGAGAGAGACAGACAGGGAGACAGAGAGAAACACAGAGAGAGAGAGGTAGAGAGAGAGAGAGAGAGAGAGAGAGAGAGAGAGAGAAAAGAAAAGAAAATAGATAATCAATCAAGAAAAGTAACCCTCTGCACTGAGTGACTTTTAGTCTCGCTTAGGGTGAAGGAAAAATAACACTGACAAAGACGTCACCAAATTACAAGTAAAAAAAATGGATAAAATGAGTACTAAACTAGAGATTTTCATTTTGATTAAATAATGCTTTGTGCGAGAAAATTCTACGAAGTCTAAAAGAGGTGACT
The DNA here is from genome assembly GCA_003991215.1 of Morbakka virulenta. Taxonomy (NCBI): domain Eukaryota; kingdom Metazoa; phylum Cnidaria; class Cubozoa; order Carybdeida; family Carukiidae; genus Morbakka; species Morbakka virulenta. The sequence goes on along the minus strand of RDPX01000355.1, from coordinate 37,143 downwards.
TCATTTCTGAATTTTGCGCAATGCTGACCAAAGCAAAAAAAACCCAGCCTGAGACCATAAAAGATTGCTACCTTTTAGTATATTTTTATTTTGTAGAAATATGATTTCTTATATTAAGGGAAGGTATGCCCAAGCTAATTTTGAGATTTACGATAACATGGAATCCCTGCTTTTAAAGTCGATTAATCCCAAAAATATAGCCAAAGAATCAGCTTTGTTTTAAGTTATTTATGAAGTAGAGCTTGATATGACACATCCTGCAATAAAAACCCATATTCTCAGCACTATTGTCAGTGACCCCAAGACCTAAATGCTTCAAATCAAACTAAATCATTTAAAAACGCTACGTAAACCACAGTTGTTACTGATACCCTCCACTCTCATTATTTATACGTTAGAAAAGATGCTTTTCAAGTCGTTTCTATTACTATTGCTCATACAGGAAGAGTACAACATGGTCAACCATGTTAGCCTTATGCTTCTTATTTGACAGTACTACATACCTACAAATTATTGATAAACTTCTTAGCTTAATTGGAGGTCTGATTCTAGATGAATAATCTATGGACGTTTTCAAAAACTACTTGATATTTTATGATTATACGGGGTTTTTTGATAAGCACCACATTTTGGAATGAGGTTAGCACTTAGTCACTTCCATCCATACAAAGATTTTAAAAGGATTCTGAACTTTATGGACTCAGAGGAATCCATAGACTAAGAGTTTTATCATATCTTGAGTAGTTAGCTTTTTCTAAGCTCAGAAAAAGCTTTCGACTAAAGACATGATAAAACACTTACAACTATTCTTAGAGGAATTGGTAGAAACTAAGGCTATAAACACTTTTAATGGCATATCTTCACGCAGATAAGTAAGACGATAGCTTGACAATATAACCTCATTGACTTCTTTTCATTTATCAGCTGTCCCTTAAGACATTTGTTCATTTGGCTTATGATAATGGAAGCCTGAGGCTGTCCTTCGATGCTACTTCAAAATTTCCAAAATGTCTGCGTAGTGGTGTTTGTAACCGGACTGCTTTAGAAATAAAAGCGCTAATCTGCGGTACCCCTTCTGTTTTCCTTTTACTTAAAATCAAATTTCTCTTTATTTTGATAATGTTAAAGTCAATAGCTAATTTAATAATAAAAAATTACGACGGCTGTTTTTAGAGAGGTTTTTCACTTTTTAGTTTCTGCATCAAAAAATTGCCTTTTCTTATGAAGTAATATTCCGAAGGTATTGCTTTTATTTTTGTCTTAGTAACAGTTTGTGTATTATTTGTGAGAATTATTATGAGATTAATTGTTTAAGCTTTGATTGTTCGTTTTCATTTTCCAGGTTTAGGAAGGTATTTTGGATACCTATTCGTCCGTGGAAGAAAATTACCCAAAACAATTCTTTCCAATTCTAGTTAGAAAATGTCAAAACGTTTATTGAAATCGTCAAAAAGATCTAAAAAACACAAAGCAAGAAAGAACTGTTTAACTTAAGAAATAAAATTGAAAACTCTGCATTTTGTAGGTAATTAGCAAGTGCATATAAATATATGAACATCAAGGGCCACTTCATGAGTGTTACCACCATTTGCAAATCAATTGCAGCTACAAGCTTAAAATTGAAAATAATACCGTATATTTGAAACCACATGTCATGTAAGAGACGTTTTGAAGTCTATATTATAATTTATCCTTTATGCAAGCAGTAATATAAAGAAAAACAAAATTAGAAAAGCTAAACTTCCGGATACATAAAGATGTATATATATGTATATATATTTATATATACGTACATATATGTATATATATGTATATATATGTATATATCCGCATTTACTGTCAACGCTACCAGACTAATCCTAATCCTAAGTCCAATAGTTAAAGTAAAAAGATATGTAGTAAAGGAATCAACACTTGTTGTTTACAAAATTTTTCGAGTTTACACTCATCGTCAGGTAATGTACAACAAAGCGCAAAACACATTAGATTCAATACGACAAAAGACATAGTATAGAAAGACTAACAACTAACAGCTAATTCTACTGCATCTGCAATAGAAACAAATGATGATTAGGGGTCAAGAACATGATTACATCTTAATCTTAAGTTTTCGCGATCTCCACTCAACCTTCGTATTTATTGCAGGCTTCAACTTCCGGATAAGCAAAGCTTTTAAAGTTAACAAATGACACTCTCCTCCAGCTGATGATTTTAAAATGGAGTCTCATAGGTCCTGCCCTTTGGAGGTGTTCTTTGAATCAGGACTGCATATGTCGGGTGGTCACTCCAACATAGCAGGCAGAGCAGCCTGGACATGTAAACTTCTAAACAACCCCGCTCTTTAGCATCTTCTCGTAGGTGGCTTGAGGGAGGGTAGGACAGTTTTGAGTTTCCTGAGAGTCATGACTATGATATAGAGGACATTGGCCTTGTGTAAGGCGGGTGCATAGTCTTCAGTACACTTTCCACTGTATTGTACTATCAAAGGAATTTTATTTGATTTAGCGTTGGACTGCTCAGTGCACTCAGAGCTACTTATATCCTCAACAACACTAGATCTGATGATTTTCTCCAGTGCATCTCTGATTATGGGTTCATAGTATGTGGAAGGGTATTGATTGAGCTCCAAGATGCGTTTGGCTTTTTCTGGACACTCATGTATGTACTGCCAAGAGTTACATGCACGGTGGATTCGGTGAACAAAGCCTGAAAGGACATGTCTAATTTTATTGTACCAAGCTTTTGAATCTTTATAGCAATAAGCTCTCTGAATGTCGGCTGGCACTTCAAACCACCATTTGTTCTTTAGGTGTCGAATCTCATGCTGCAGGTTCAATTTTACTTTCTTAAGAGCTCTTTCCGCACATGCTCTAGTGGAATCGGAAGTACACAGAAGTTTCACATGAAACCTGGATAAAATCCAGGAGACTGCTAATTGCAACACAATTCTCATCAAACCAGTCTCTATGTTTAGTCTTTCTAATGCCAAGTACATCAGCACCTGTCGTGTACACTTGTCTTTTTTAACTGCTCCCAGGTTCCATCAAATGTCGTATTATTGAGTTTGCTACTGAGAGTTTTAAGTACTTCCTCATTTTGTAACTTAGAAACATCAATGATTTTAGATACTTTCAATCCAGTTACTTTAACTTATTTCTGATACGCATCTTACGTTTAGCACGAAGAACATACTTTATGGCGTCTCCTCTTTAATTTACTTATTTAGGATTCCATTTTAAAGTATTTTTGATTTAAGGTACAATGTTGCAATATCGTTTTTGTAAGCTTGTCGCTATTAAAGCAACGTTCATATTGGTAGATAGCTATTGCGTTGGCACTCGACGCCAAGATAAGACGCTTGCTGAAAGCAAGTGTGTTTTTCTTTGAATACTAAAAAGAAAGAGACGATCGAGAAAGCGCACCAATTTTTGTAAGAGGCTGAGGAAAGCCTGTCACTTTGCCGACTGACTGTCTAAAACAATTGCAAACTAGAAACAAATTCTTTTTCTATGCAAAATGCAGGTGATAAAAATTGAATATGAANATTGAATGCTCGGTGGTATTAACTGAGCAGGAAATCGTTGATTTTAAAACCACCCCCAAGGAGGTCACATCCAGGTTTTTAGGGGTTTGACAGATTTAGAGAAAGGGTAGAAAAGCCCACAGTCCGGCTTCAAAGACACAAACCAAGCTTTCTGAACAGCAAACGGCATCAATACGAATGCAAAAGGTGTGATAGTTATTCACGACAATTGGCAGATTAAATTAAAAACCCAACAAAGCTACCAAGGTAGGAGTGTAAAAACTCTGATGTAAATGTAACATGTCGGCTACATGTGGTGTGCTTGACTTGTCAGGCGCATAAAAGCAGCACAATGCAGCTACGGTTGCATGGCAGGTGACAATCAATTACCTTTTCAACATGGTGTTCTATCGCTAGAGACCCACATGGGTCTCTAGAGGAGTGCCTGCCCGATGCTTTACAAGGCCCACCCTATGAATCTGGTGAGGAGGCGACCTTCTAGGGAAGTCAGGCGGTGGGTTCCACTTGCAAAAGCGATTGGATTTGGCTGCAGAATATAGGAGACAAAACGTTGGCATTGCTACAGTGGAAAACAGAAGGCATTTCCATAAAGAACTTCCCACTTACGGCATGACTTTATAGTGAATACATTGAACCTGCATCCAGGAGACTCACCTCATTGAAAACCTAAGGTTCATATCGAGAGGATAACAGGCCTTCAGGGTGGACAGGCAGGAAAGATGCAGGAGATCTGTGCTTATCCTGGTCAGGAAGTATTTACTAAGTCAACACATCGCAGTTGAAACTGAGGGCAATGCAGATATGTCCTTGGTAAAGGTGACTATTCAGGACAGACAAGTCAGGATATACATTATGTACTTTCAACCATACCTGGGCTGGACAATGAATACCATGGACATTCCCCGGGATAACTGCATGGCCTTTGGAGACTTAAATACCCACTCCAAAAGCTTAAGACATACTGAAATAGATAAAAGAGGAGAACAGGTGGAAGATTGGCAAATTGAAAATCGACTCCAACTCCTGAACAACCCTAAGGATCCTCCTGCAAATTTCTGGTTGACTATGTAGTCAACAGACCTTGAATTCATCACAATCACCATGCCAACAAGTGAAAAAATAACGGTGCTAAACCAACTAACTGGACGTGGTCACAAACCCATCAAGGTTACAGTTGAAATGGACTACCGACCATAGGATTATAACACTGTGCCAAGATGAAACTACAAGAGAGCAAGAAAGTGGTAACTTCGTCATGCTTACAGATGTTTATTCAGCCAAAAACAATATCTACTAAAAGGATAGAAATGGCATGGTGAACGAATACAATGCAGTAGTGAGAAAAGCCACCTTGTACACGATACAAATACCAGAAAGAAAAAATGTACGAGCATATTGGACGGAGGAAGAGAAGAAATAAATGAAATAAATAATATATATAATAATAATAAATAATAATAATAATAATAATAATAATAATAAGCCTCACTCAACTAGAACTTGCCTATAAAACATCGACTATTTGACTCCTTAGATACCTAAGCCTTACAGAAGACTGGATGCTTAACCTAGTATATAGGCATCAAGAAAGTAAAAACATGCACTCTATTACTAAGGAAGGAAGAAAGTTTGCGAGAGAATTGGAAATAGACTTGTCAATTGAAGGTGGGGGGAAAAAAGAGGGAGAAAAAGTAACAGAAAACGCACAAAAGTTGAAAGATTTAGCTAAAACGAACGGAAAGAAAGCAATCAACGAGGCTTGGAAAAATAAACCGCTCCATGGAAAGTATGCTCAACGTAGCCTAAAACCTGATGTAAATTTATCTGATACCCATAGGTGGCTAAGTAGTGCTGGTCTCAAAGCGGAAACAGAGGGGTTTATCATGGCAGCACAAGACCAAAGTCTGCGTACAAGAAACTACGAGGCAAATGTGTTAAGGAATGGGGCAGACCCGAAGTGTAGAATATGTGGGAAAAGTACTGAGACAATTGATCACCTTATATCTGGTTGCCATATTTTGGCCCCTAACGAGTACACAAATAGACATAACCGCGTTGGTCAATATATTCATTGGAAAGTTTGTAAATTCTATGAAATAGAAATTGTTGACACATGGTACGAACACAAACCACTCCCAGTAATCGATTCGTCAAAGGTGACCATTCTTTGGGATTTCTCAATAAGGACAGACCGAACAATTCAAGCCAACAGACCAGATATTGTCGTAAAGGATAAGTTGAGTAAACAATGCCGGCTGATTGATGTGAGTGTCCCGTCCGATAGTAACATTTCGGCTAAAGAGTTTGAAAAGCTCACTAAATACAAAGACTTAGAGATCGAAGTTGGCCGAATGTGGAACATGAGAGCGAAGACAATCCCAGTTATTATAGGCGCTCTAGGTATGGTGAAGAAAGGGACAGATAAGTATATCAAACAGATACCGGGAAACATACAGCTGCCAGAAATTCAGAAGATAGTTTTAAATAGTA